>LUCH01002810.1:4809-68250 GCA_013368495.1 Paragonimus heterotremus | reverse complement strand
GCTCATTGTAACGAAGTCAGTGGTTGTCTTTGCCGTTTATCTTTACATTTATTAATGCGCCTTCCAAATTATGAATGCAGATGCACTTGGAATTTTCTTTTGTCGATTACAAATGGTGCAGTAGTGAACACCGCCATTTTTGGTTAGCTTGCTGTCGTCAAGTTCATTGACGAGATTACCAATTAGCCTGGAGTGGAAGTCAACATACAGTAGTAGAGAAAGCGAGTTGGACCTATATCAAATATGCTTGCAGCTGTACGTAAAAGACCTACATACGTAGCTAAGCACGAGCGACCACACGAGTTCTGTTTGTATAAGAGTTTTACTGGAGCGCCTACTCCACTTATACTGAGTCTTCTCTCATGCGTAGGCTCCCACATTTCTTATTCTCCTGAACTAACCCTGCTACTGCTGCTGTTGCTGCTAAACTAGCCTCAACAGGAATTGACTTATGTTATCTCTTTGGACTAATGAAAACTAATGGATATGAACCTGAATAGCTATGCATTGAGTACACTAAACTTAATGTTAATGTGTATATTTCTTCCTCAGTTTTATGAAAGGAAAATTGAGTGAGTAGACGTTTTACGTGATGCTGATTTGTTCAGTAGAAAAGTGACACCTCTGTACAAGGTAAAATTGAATTATTATTTTCCCAGCTCAACAAAAATAGTGGAAAATGATGTAAACATATATACCGGACGGTTAGGATGATCATGTTTTGCACTTATTTACAAAAAAATCTAAAATTGTATGCAACTGTGTATGTTTGTATGATTTTTCACACAGTACAGGTCTTAAAGGCAGATGTTCCAGCAATTTACTAATCATGCAAACTCGGAAAAATATTTATCGTGACTTGTTGAAGCTATAACTAGGTAAGATCTGTGTTTTAAACGTACCTAAGGTAGTTATTCAGGTCGCGCTTTTCATTGGCTGTTTTATATCAGTTATTTCTTGCCTGGAATTTTTGACTTTTTAAGCAGGTGAATAAGGTGCTTGTTACCGTTCGCACAATAGTGATGGCGGACATTCGACAATTTTTAATGTTCAGTTTGTCACAAAATGAGAGTGTTATTCTCGGTGTGTTTTTACCATGTCTCATTCGTCACACTGCATAATAACACACATTCATACAATTTCCTCTACACTAAACAACGCACCGTAAGAAAGCATGTCGTGTCATGTTGCATGTAACCATACATGGACACTGATTTGAAATTCAGCTTCAGTTCTAATCAGCCGGAAGACGAAAAATAACCAAAGGTCAAAGGAACCTCCACTGTGTTCGGCTTGCTTTGCCTTTTCGTGTCCGCCCTGTTCACGTGTCACCTGTGACCAAATAGAACTGCAGGCAGACATTCGGATATGGTTCACTAGGCAACGGTTTGCGTCCGGATGCGCAACATTGTGGTTACCAAGACGCAGCTTGGCCGGACATCACGAGGTTGTGATCACATATTGGTTCCAACAGTCAAAGGTTTTCCGGGTGCTAACCTGAATTTTCATCTCAAACGAGTTGGTTTTGTGCCAAAATATGTGGTAAACATTTGTACTTGACGTTAGTGGGTATAACATTGTCGCGACTTACGTCATAAAAGTTCGTAATAAAAGTCGGTTTTTCTGTGTTCGGTTTAACTGGACCATTTCGTAATCATTCCCACTCTAGGTTCATTCGTTCAAAGTTCCCTAAGGCTGATGAAACCGTCATTTCGGACCGAGCAATTGCACATTCCGCTTGTTAAACCTTCGTAAACCTCTTAGGTTTTACACAATCCTATCAATCTGACCTTCCTCCGGTGATATTTTGCAGTTTGTTTAAAAACGATACGAAACGGTTTCATAAATTTCTCTCCTGTGTTCCATATCGTCAACAAATAAACATATTTTATTCCACCACGTTGGGAGTGCTGAAAGGATAACTGTCTCGAACTAGAACATTCTCAGTGGCACAGAACATGTCAGACAATTAAACCCACATTCTGTTAATAAACATCGTGTTGGTAATCCGGATCTTCATTAAGTAGGCCATAAGGTTTTAGACGACTATGCGAGTTGTGTTCCTTGGTTAAGAAGAGGGAGTGCAACAACTGAGGAAAGTGCCTCGCATAAAGCTCTTCAGCCTCATTGTCCACGACTTTGCTATCTGATGGATTAGCCCTCAGAATACCACTTTTACCCCTGGGCACACGGTCGTGGGTTCGGTTCTGCGGCTCGCCCGCTACTGATAGGATTCGACTTGGCAGAACTAGAAACCAACCACTTAGCTGAGGGCTACTGAGTCCACATTTTGGGTAAAACAACAGCACATTATTTGACCAAAAATCGAATAGCTATTAATCACATTCTTGATGTGAATGAACGTCCAGGTCACTTAAATGAACCCTATCATCATAAGCAACACTGCTTCGGTAGTCCTCAGTAACCTTCAAACAACCACCGGTAAATTGATCGATAAAAGAAGGACGGGGGACGGAACTTAATTCCCGAAACATCAGATCGCCTATGGTTACAAGTTACAAGTCAGTGAAAAACGCATCTGACAGACAGCTTGTCTGTGGCTATCATTACTCCATTTCATCAGCTGGAATTACTTCACAGACTACATTAACTCTGATGAACTGGGCTAGGCGCCATTTTCTCTAATGTTTCTAGCCCGAGACCAAGTAGGTCAGGAATATTCTGAACCAGGGGACGAACGAGACTTGTCTCTCCTGATCTCTCTATGACCGCTTTCATCTACCCTTGTTGTCATTGGTTATTTTCCAGCACCTTGTGGTAATGGGGTGGGGGTTTTGCAATGAATGCGTGGTGATTTAACAGGATAACTGAACAGGTTTGTTACCAGCCTCAATCAATCATCACTGGAGCCATTATATTAGTACATGTGAATTTTATAAAGCGTTTGGGAATATGGCTTATTAAAGGTCTCAATGAAAACTACCATATAAACCTCTTTTGAAACCTGATTAACAGGTTTGAAAACATTTAAATGGTTGAAAGTTTTCAAATGTCGCGATGTAGTTGGGCACTCCTGTCCCGAAAAGACTGGGCCTTGACCCAGTGTGACGGCTTGAGCATCCTGACTTGTGCTGTATCACACCAACATAATTACTCATGCCAGACAGGCTAGTATATAGACGTCCGATGTACTACTTTGCTATCGTAGTTCAAGTTGTGGGTTGAAAGCAAGCTGGTCTTTTTTGCCCGGAGGAAATACGTACTACTCCAAGTCTTATGTCACCGATCAGCTGTCGCTGTGTGAAACTTCGGGCCAGAGGCTAATTTTAGACACTCTAGTCGCTTTTCTTTATGGGTCTAGGGGGTCCATTGGTATCTAAATTCACGAGCAATATGGAACTTTTGCAACCACATTCAGTCCATGTTGAATTGTCGTCTTTCGGTGCAAATCGAGTCACATAACCTGCTGCATACAACGAAGCGAAACTGTGCTATGGTTAACCTTATATATTTGTCATATCCAGTTTAGAACTTAGATTGTTACCATTCCACTCTATACCTTGTCCAGTATAAAATATCCCCAATGGGTTAGCTGGACTTCAACGGCAAGCGAGATTGCACCATGAATGTCCACACTGTTAGGTTGGTTGGCTCTTACAGAGTGACAGGACGCGGTCCCGCCAGGTGTAGGTAGTAAACTGAATTAGCTTGTATAAACCCAGTTACTTGAGACATCCTAAACTGGAAAAGGTGTAGTACTTATCCAGATTCTCAGTCATGAGAGTACTGTCCCGGTAAATCCCATCTTCTCCCACCTACTCTGCAGTCTCCATCAAGCTCGGCTTAGGTGCACAATGTGAGATACTACTTATACCTTCACCATTCGCATTCCGAAACATCTAGGTAAGTGGTCCTCCTTTATTCGGAAGTTATATTAGCTGAAAGTCAACATCTGCTGCATTTCAGGGCCAATAATCGAGAACGATCGTAAACGTATCGAAATGATGTCAACTTCATTCTACACTAGACACCCTTTGTGTACCTCGGCTATACCCTTGTCCATCCCTGTGGGTCAGGCTAGATTAGTCACAGTCTTCTGTACAACGACCGTAGTCGTACTGGTGGAATGGAATCCCAAGACGGTAGAGGTTTTAACAACCACTGGACAGTTTTGTTACTACTAACTTTATACGCCGAATTTTCAGAAGTCTCTCAGCTGCGTCTGTTTATGCTCAGACTATCTGCAGCTACAGTGCTGTAAACGACACATTTTACACCCATCCGGCCGCTCTCCCTGGTTTTCGTGGAGCCCTTTCAGTTGTGGATTCGGAAGTTCTGGTAGGCCTGAATAACCTTAAGTCTGGTTTATATGGCAGGTTCTGCTGGAGTCGCATCGCTCGAAAAGTGGTTAGGGGCTATTGTACTTATGCAACAGACATTGATTACTTTCAGCAAATATCCATTTCAAACATCACGTGCGTCGTTGTTTCTCTTGACTCCCACGTCTTCCAGCTGGCCGCAGATAAATCGTACAGTTGTTAGTCACAAGTATTTATATAATCACCACTTACGCGGCGCTACTTTATCGTTTCGTAAATGATAACAACCGCAGGCTGTCAGGACGCTGGCCAGATTGACAGGCAATCATGTACACGAAACCAATCTGGAGTCCAATTATTTTCAAATTCTAGGATTCAAGTAACTGCGGGACCATTCTGCTAAAGACACTTTAGGTAGCGGGTGATATACCATGCTGCGTGAGTTAGATATCATAAAAATCCTTTACAGGATTAGTTTCCGAACAGAAATGTTCTCATAACCACTTTGAGAGGGACAGCCATGACTAGCTCCAGCACAGCCGAATCGCTGATCCAGAGGCTTGGTTGAGTGAGAAGTTTGACGAAAAGAAATTCAATTTTGAGTACAGGAAGAGTATCAAACCAGTCAAACTAATCTGTGTTACTGGCTCAAAACGTCAATCTGTCAATGAGAATATCGAACAGGAAAACAATCTTGTTAATAAAATAAGACCACATCTTCAGATAAGAAATTTGAAAAAAGTTTTGTCAGCCTTCCCCCACTAATACTTTGCTACCACCAGCTGTTCTTAATGTTCTGTAATGATCAATAGGTTCAGGCTGATTGTCCAAAGGATCTCAGGCTGACACCTTCAAGGATGGTGATACAGTATTACTGCGGGCTTTGCCGAGTTACTTCAGTTAGTATGAACTACTGAGTACTAGTGAGAGCTACTGAACTACTCAAAATTAAGGCGGATCCATAATAATACTCATAGTCTATATTCATGTCTTTTTGTTAAAATCATAGGGGCTTAGCTGAACACACAATCATAAATGAAGCTCCGGAGTCTACTGTGGTTCGTAGATTCACTGTAATTTGGGAAGCAAACATCAATAAGGGACAGAAATTATTCATTCAGATACGTAGTTGTAAACGTAATGCCACATTTTTGAACAGTCTCAAACGTATGGTTGACAATTTGTCACTGAGTTTTCTGGAATTTGGAGGTGCTTTTGATTCATTGAGCCGATAAATAGTTTTAGAATAGCTCGAACTCAACAGCTATAATAACAACCGAATTGCGGTTTATATTTAAGTTCACACAAATATGTACGACAAACTTTCTGACAATCTCAGTTGCAAGAGCGGCGTACGTTTGTTTTCGTTTGTTTCGCCCATTCTTTTATGGATGAGGTATTAGGAAAGTGCTCTCAACGCCCATGAAGTACCAACGTATACCTTCTAACTGACCGAGTTTATCCACGTCAACGAGAAGGTATCGTCGTTAGATCATTTTCAAACAGCGCAGATAGAGGTGGACAATATTTCTTGTTTTGTCACATAACTCGAAATGCAGGTGTTTGTGCATAAATGTATCGTTTGGTTGTTTACACGGACTTAACGCTCAATAATAGAGTGAGTGACGTTTTTCACCTGTTTTGTATGAAGAACACTGTGTGAGATATAGCGAAAAAATGCGAAAGAAAACGAAGGTCAGCGTTTCTTATGTCATGATAGTCCTGACTAACCCGAGCCGCCCCTGGTAACAAGTGAATACTTCTCTTAAACGTATGAGCTGTTTATATAAGGTGACTATGAAAGAAGTACCACTCTGTGATTGCAAACTCTAATCTGTTCAAGCTTAAGATGCAAATCAAATTCTAAAATTCGGCCAACGATATCTGCATTAGATAGCACAAATTGAATGGCATCAGCAAGCAAGCAATGCTAATGATAGGAAGCATTTAGTCGGTACGGAGAGTAAAACAGGTTCGTCTGCTTATTCTCTTTTGATGTCTAAACTTAGGTGATCAGATATTGTATTTAGAAAGTCTAACATTCTTCCTCCACGCTGAACATTGTTTGTTCCCCTCTCGAAATGACTAGAACAGAATGTAACAGAGACACAAGGTGACTTAATAGAAAGAAATGAAAACAGCTACTAGTAGAGTTGGTTCGCTTCCCGGGTTGGAGATGACAGTTAGATGGTCCATTTGCGTGGACGTTGTCCTTAGTTTGGTGGGTTGTCTTTGAGGTGCGTGAGGAAGTGGAAACCATATGGAGGATGCTTTATGGATGCCGCCATACTCTCAATTTTTATTTAGTTACTTGTTTACAAGGTGTGAGCATTTTTACATCGCAAGGTTGAGGTTGGAGATGAAGACTGTTATAAATCAAGTCCTAATCCGCGCCCCCCCTTCTCGTTTCCATACAATAAGATCTGTTTTACATTTTAGGTTGCACGGTGAGCATTTGTGAGCCGATTACTGATGTATCCCCTTTGAGGACAAAACGAAATATTTCGGCATTTCTTTCTTTTCAATTTGGATGTAGTTTATGACACTTCCCCATTTCTTTGGTATTTTTGGCCAATTCATTTATATAGAAATTCACTGCTGTTAGACCTCATCAGTAGTGTATACCCTTGCTGCATCCGGGATTTAAAATTCTATGCACGTAGCATATGTCGACTGTGTTGTCCACAACGTTTCCGGCTTCACAGGCGGCAACTGTTTACGTCTAAAGACACAGAGTCCTGCTGGAAACTGTATCGCCATATCCCTGAACATAGTGGGAGAGTTAAATGGCAGGAGAGTGTTGCACCAATAGTTTTTATAAATTCAAAGAACACTCTGCAAAGTCAAAGCAAAGGAAGAAGCGCTTCAACTACAATCTCTTCAGTCATCTTGAGGTGAGGGGTTCGCATCGGTTTCAGAAATCTGTACGCTTCGCACATGCTTCGACATGAGTGACCAATGAGGAAGTCAAGCTGTAGTATGTCAGCCAGATATTCCATACTACGCTCATTATCGGTGTCTTGACTTTACTTATAAGCCTGGTTGGATGATGTATCCTTAGTCGTTAGCCAAATTTCCCTGTCATGCGTTGACTGTGTTTCGTTGCCCAGTATCGGAAAAATACATAAACAAACAGTTCTTGGATGTGGACAGGTACTACATCTTTTGAGTTATGAAACGGCATGAGCTTACGCATCAATTACAGCTGTTGCATTATTACTTGGAACGGCCATCTCAGTGTCGTGGTGTTTGTGGTTCACAATATTATTTGTTAATTCGATTTTGAAAGATAAATCCATGAAGTTCATTTTCTTCTTGTTTTTGATCGTGGCCGAAGACACCTTCCTAGTACTTATTTATTTACACATCGTTTACGACACAACTGCTATATTACAAATTTTCTTGGGTTCAGAAACGATTATTCCAGCTCTATGCATCAAACACTGAATACTTTTACATAAAAAGCACGGAACTGTAGAAAGTTTTAGGATGTTTTGTCCAGGTTGACTCTGTTGAACGAACCAGATAGCCTACTAAATAACTCAGTATACAGGGAATGAAACGATCTCATCATTTGTTCTTCAAACTTATATTAGACAGAAAAGCTACTTGCTACCATGCCTTGCTATTCAATCAAGCATATTTTCAAAATTATCCCCTACTTCTGCTGTCACTTTTTTGAACTTTTGGATAGTCTAGTTGGGAGTGGCGATATTTTCCCCGAGGGTGTAAACGTCCAGCTTAATCAGGTTTAAATGAGACAATACATATAACAACAGAGATTGGTTACCGTGAGGTCAACCCTAGTCTCAAACCGTGAGTGGTGGAAAACACACGAGAAAACATCATGAAAATAAACGAACGATAACAAGCCAATTAAGTTAAGAAATATTTTTTCCAATAATTGGTATTTGCAAGATAACTGAATTACCAGGAAACTGTTTTGAGATTTTAAAAATCGGAGGTGGTTGACAAGTAAACTTCATGATTTATGAAGAGTAAATCCAGCAGCAAATGTGAACGTGGATTTGTGGGTTTGATCGAAAATGTGATTGTTCTCTAGTTTACGACGGGTTCGCACATGGTCATGCTATTTAGAATTAAAGAGATCAGAATGTAGGGCAAAATCGTATGTAGATAGCATGTGAACTACTTACCAGAGGTAAGTTCGCAGTTTGTCAGTATGGTCTATAATTCGAAATAATATACGGGCTTCCGACGTCTCAATATTTAGTTTAGATTTCGTGCATTTGGAATTCTCAGTAAATCAAAGGTCTACTATTTATCCTTAAGTTATATCCTTCTGGAATTATAATCATATAAATTATATTATATTTGGCTTCCCTTTGGTGTTTCCTAAAATGACACCATTGTGTGTGTCGTGTAATCCTTGTTCGCCCTCATCGGACTGAAGCAGACAAAAAAGGCTTCGAACTAACCATTGACTGCTATGGTCTTATTCATGTGGATAATTTTTTGAAGATGAGTTTGACAAGTGCTTAATTAAATCCTTGGTTAAACCATAGTGAGTTAAAATCGAAAGTTATGGATTTTACAACATTTACCAAAAACAGTATGACTATCATTTCGATGGGCTGCTGACTGAAGAATACTTTCAAATAAACTGGGCTGCGTGACTCTATATCTGAAATTACTATATTTGCGTCTGAAAAAGAACTATATAAACAACATAGAAGAATTAAAGTGAATTTGTATGTATTAAAAAATCATTCGAACAATTCTTTTCTGTCGGACTGAATGATAACTAGAACTTAACGACTGGAAGTGTGGATCAAGCTTAGAGCCTTATGAACACCTATGGGTATATGAACCTATGAAAGAGATGACAGGTATTTGAGATTCTACCAAATGAAGACCGGTAGGCGGAATATCACTCCGCTTCTATACTCTGTGGTCTTATACCTTCGAGCTTACACCGGGTACAGGTGTGTGGGGACCACCAGTGATGGCTAAATGTATGTGTGTCTTCGTTGGCTACGAAAGTTTAACTCAAATGTAATCATCTTCACTAACTTTGCATCCAAATTCATATTTTTCTTACATTCTACCGCCTTTTTCGCCAGTGTGCAAACCTTTAGTCATGAGGACCAATATTTTGAAGCTCAACTTCTATTTGTGATTTTCTTTACGGACACATTCAGAAACTACGTTCTATATGTTAACCGGGAGAAGTGTGCAAATTTCAAAATTGTTTCCTACTTCGTTTTACCTAGAGTTTTGGAAACCATCTTGTTTTTGAAGGTTACAGAGTGGACTCAGTTTTATACTCACTCATTGCAACAAGTACTGAGATATTTCACAGTAGTACTCAACTCTGTAGACTCCGAACCCGAAGGAAGTTTTTTGCTTGAGTTTACAAACCGTGAAATCTTCGATCTTGCGACATTGGACAATAACAAAACTAACACAGAGATAACATCTTTATAAAAATTGCAACCGTCTCACCTTCAGCCGATCATAATGCATTTTCACCTCCCTGCCCTGACGTCCAAGGTCGTTCACAGAACCGGGGATTTCCATTCCAAATTTGGCAAGTAAATCAATCTCCCGATACAAGACTAACAGTTCGGGGTCCAAAGTAATTGACAGTGCATATGTTTTTTCATCTTGAACTAGGAGGGGATCTCGAAGACCAACTTTAGAAGTAGCAATCTGCAACACATCGAAAAAATTCAGTAATCTAGTCAGATTGACAGTGCATGATGGAACAATGTTCAGTCAGATTTACACAGAGACCGCAAGTCAGGTCAATTCGTGTGACAACCAAAATCACAGAAATCCCCGGATTCACAAGTGAACAATAGCGACCACTGGGAGATGAAGTTGTACAAAATATCTGACCCGAATAAAAATAACCACAGCTGAATAACTGAAGTTGATTATACATCTGGTACCAGAAGTACTTTTGAAATTATTCATGTACTTTCTAAAGGAAATACTGATGTAGTTGGACGTGACTAACTGCAACAACTTGAAGATCTTCCTATAAGGAATGCATACAGTTTATAAAAAGCGGAACTATTAAGAAAATTCACGTAATCAAGACCTAATGCAGTATGTCAGTTACAACATTCAAGAATAAACTGAAAGCTATCTGATTGTAATCGGAGTGACCGAATTCATCCAGTGCATCATCTGAACTGCACTGGTTAGTGGAGGATTTGAACATCTTGCATTGTAACTTATTGGTGGGGAATAAATAAACCACGAATGCAAGTATACGTATGTATGGAGACGGAGAAACTGTTTATGTATACCAGTACACAGTGTGCTATTACCTACTGAATCGAAATATCAGAGCATGTTTTACTTTTACCGTTGAAGGAACTCTCTCTAGGCTTTAAAATCACCCTCATTGCTAGGGTGTGCCATCTCGACGTTTTCATGTAAAACACAGCTGTTAAATTAGTGTCAGTTGTACAGTTATGATATCCATCGGATAGTACTTGGGAAGCACAAGGGGGAGTACAGGTATTTAATTAATATATTATCCACGTACAACTTGTGCAGACTCACATCTTGAGACATTTGAAATTCTTATAACCTTCTGTCTATTAAACACAGGACACACATGTACACGTGAAAACCCGCAGTTCAACCGTGCCGGAGTCGACTGTGGATTAAAGCACTATTCACCGCAAGAATGGAACAAACAAATCAAACAGAAAATACGAACAAATTATGTGATGAAATGGGAATCTATAATGTTGGTGCTGACAGCACCGACTGCAGCAGCGTGCCGAAGTCGGTAGACTGTCATGTGGAATATCAGGAAAACTTATACACGAGAAGCGGCTGCAGTCTGGTTTTATCAAGAGTGATCTGCATCCACTTCAACCTCACGGAAAATCAGCTGGAGTAGGTAGCAAGTAGGCAAGCTCTTTGGTAGTTGGGTAATAAACAGCATGTTCAAGACTTTCCCAGATAGAAGCCGACAAATTGCCGCCTTGAACACGCCGTAACACCATAAAATACGATGTAACTGAGGATGATATATATGGCCATTTGTAACAAGTTTTATCAACCCTTTCCTGTGAACTGTTTAAACCTTTTGACCATGAAACGAGATCAACCGGACGCATGCATTCTGCACGCACTACCTCTTTCAACACTGTTCTCGATCTTGAAGTCTGTTAAAGACAATTTGTTTAGTGGTCATTCCAACCTTACTTTTAGTCAGATCTCTTGAAACTTGACAGTAGAGTGTCGTTCAAGCAAAGAATTAGTAAACTAACATCCAAGAAAATATTTACGCTGAGATTATTTATATACCTCGGATATCAATTAGAGGGCCAATCATTTCTAAGTTAAACATGAGGCAGGACACATTGGAGAATATCACTCTAAGTAGCACACGCTCATGATAGTTGAACCCCTATTTTTATCCTACTCATAAAATAAATATTTTACAATTTTAGGATGTCTGAATGTTTTTACGGTGGCTGCCCTCAGATGAGACAATCTTGAGCAGAATGGCAAACAGTAAAACAAAAACGTGCTCTTGTGGTCCGAAGATACCGTGACCGTCTGTAGTGTTGATACTCCTTAACTCTTCACAAGAATTAAATTCAAATTAAGATGTATTAATAACTCAATCGGAATTCTGCCGGTTTGACATGAATCAGTTTCCTTCTAGTTGTGATGAGCCGTTATCATATAACTTTAGGAGATTACACCTAGGAAGGTGGATGAAGGTTTGAGCCCTAGACTTTGTTACTGGTCTATTGCTGATAATCAAAAAATCACTCCCCCCTTTTCAATACAGATCTAACGGGGAGTTAGCAACTGATATTTTTCTTACTGAAACAGGCATGTAATAAAAATTAAACAATTTATATAGATGTATTTATTGATGGAACTACAGTGGCGTACATCAGTTGGTGGAATGTAATGGATTAATGCGGGCTATTGTGTGTCACACTGAGAAGAATACGGGCCTGCCTAATATGACTTCACGTAGGTATGTAATAGTCGTTCAACGTATGGCGACCAGCACCTAAGTATGAGATAATTAACATAAATTTCTGCTAGCCTACCTCAGGCAGATAACCCCATGTTAAATTATCTGTGCAAACGGTATTTCAGCTATTTACACAACTGTTACCTCCTAGTTCTAATGTTGATTAACATACACAGTTTAATAGCAGTCAGTATTGATAGAAAAACAAAAGTTGTTCAATGCTGAACAGGACTGTATTCTCAACGATTTGTGGTAGAATAGTCGAGTTGACATTACACAAGAATTTGTATAGGTACTGAAACGTTTCTGCAATCGATTACACTTGGTGGTTATGATAAGCTGGGTGACAATTCCCACTGTGTAACCTTCAGTTATTTAATTGCAACTTATTCATCGGAGTGACTAACCTAGATAGGTAATTCCACAATAAAAATTGTAGGACTAACGGAAAGAAATAATGCTGTTGACTTTCATTAAACTGCACTAGTTGTAGCTAGTTATTCTGATTGTATTTGTGTGATACAAACTTAATCGAAGCTTCACTTATCCAAACCCCGACGCAACAGACAGCCTAGCAACGAATCAACCCAACATCGTCTTACGATACATTATTGAGATTGGACAAACGGTTTCCCTAATCGTCGACTTTCTTGTTTCATATTAGACCAAGCAGATTACAGCTTGTGCCGTTCAAAAGGTCAACGATATCAGTCAATGGCAGACTCTGATTCTCCGAATGTTGATGTATACCTGTGTTCTAGTAACATAAACAAGAACGGTTCATTGCAATCCGTCCGAGATCTCCTCATTATTACTTACGTGGAGGGTCTGAATTCAAGTACTAATTTTAGTGTTGTTTGAAATCCCCAATCACCAGTGTTACAACTTATCGTTTCTTTGCACCTGCTGTGTTATGATCAGTTAGGTCGAACACGTTGTTTTGGGTTGTGTGTATCTGAATAATTAAAGGGGCAGTACACTTTAGGATGACATTATTATGCTGATGTGTTTTTCATGTGCCAGAACAGTGGTGAGCAATCTAAGTTGAGGAATCCTGGCAAGAAATCTCGTATAGTTTGATCCACATGGGTTATAAAGGCTGTTTTATCGTTAAATTAATTCTCCATCGTATTGTTGTTGATGACAAGATCGGAAGCGACACTAATCCAGCACTTGGTAGAATGTCTCGACGATCGTGAATTACGCTCGAAGCTCACAACGCGTACAGTGTGGACAACACGGGCGATCAGATGAGCCATCGCCTAACGAGATCGGACCAGCGGACGAGGAATGTCAGACGAGAAACCATTGATGAAAGGCGACGGCCACACGAACATGACGTGTGAGAGCAAACTGGGGTTGTGTTGTGGACGGGAATTCCGACTCATAAACGCAATCGCGGGCGTGGCGTGGCAACAAGTGGGCTGGACAATAAAGACTGTGCTTCATTGGAAGCCTTTTTGCAACAATGACCAGTCACTATCTACTTTGTAAACCAAGAAAACGAATGCTGCCAGGTTAAATGAAACAGCCAGACATGTAGTGACCTCCTTTCGCATATGATACATACGTTCACCCATCCATAAGCACCCCGTATGCACTGATAACAGTTCCCATCAAACCACCTCCGATTTCTATATAAGACATGCGTAATAAAAACTACTTCCACGGCTTCACTCCAGCCTCACTGGAGGCGGTTTATTATTTGAAGAAACCGTGGGTACACTGTTGGCAGATTAAACATGCGCTTGACCCACCTAGTTCGAGTGTTCTTACGTGTGCTTAGTATAAAATCATTCCACTGTATCTGGTTGTTTTTAGTCTATTCACTAGAATTTTTAAACCACGTCAAGTAAATATCCCTTACTGTTGTACTTCCTTGTAATCAAAATTGATTAGTTCACATAACGAGCCACTGTTCATAGTTTGACGTGGAACATTCAACGCCTGGGGTTTAACATTTTTGTTTAACCTTAGATTGCAATAAGTAAATTATTCACTAATACATTTTATCCCGCTTTCTATAACGTGTCCCTGTTGTGGTTGCCAAGGGCTTTGGGTTCATACGCTATTTTCTCAACTGTTTGCCTACATTTAGGGCTTATCCTCATCTCATCCAGTTCGGCTCTTTTCTTCTAAAACCTCTGTAACTTATGATGCTTTTTACAAAATACTTTCCGATCCATTACAAACGTTACTTATTCAGTACATTCGCCACTAACAAGACCGTTGTTTTTTGAACACCCACTTGCATAACAGTCTGTGTACTGAGCATTAGTTCTTCATCTGTCAGGAGAATGATGCAATAAACTGGTTGTTATCATTAAGATTGAGGAAAGCCTACCAACATAACTTAAACTACTTTGTCATTTTGATTATAGAGGCTTTTTTGTCTTGCAAATACACTAAAGTAACCTAAGTAACTGTGTCCTCTACCAGCATGCACACTGAAGCTCCATTTTTCAAATAACCATGTTTGAAGTGGTTCAAGCTAAGCTAATTCAACAATTAAAAAAACGTACGCAAGAGATGTCTTTCTAAACGAAGGCATGGAAAAAGTAATTGAAACATTTCGATTATAAATCAAAAAATCCCAAACAATGTAGTGAGGTAATCGGTTTTCACGTTCACACAGATGTAACTAACCGCAGCACTAAAAGTCATACAAATTGCTGCTGACAACTGAACCACGAGCTTTACGTGAAGGTGTGAAAACCACGCGCATACGTGGGCATCTTTTACAGTGGAGTCACTTCCCTTTTTGACCTGATAAGTTGTTATGAAAACTAGTTTCTTCTTTCGAGAGTTGCCAGAGTATTGTCCGTTAAAATCGTATTAACTCAAGTGATTGATGACAACCTTTAAAACGGCTAAATTTTGAAGCCACGGCTAAATCAACTCCAAGGCAATTCGGCTAAGTAGATACGATTTACGAAGAAATGTTCCTATTCACAAATCATTCATCAGGACTGCGTACTCTCTATGGGTCTCGTCGTCAGCACTGTCATTGTGTCCACCACTGTGAGAGAAAGTTGTTTCTGCTGCCGCCTGTAAAAGTTAACATTGTCTTCGTTATCGCCAGTACCATCGTGTTTACTGTTGTCACCACCATTGTTCTTTACAGCTTAAACATTTTCACTAAGATCCGAAACATCACCTCCGTGACGTGAGTTGCAGTCAACATCATCTTTATCTTTGCTAACTTACCTATTGCCCTCTCCCGCAGCAATTCACAATGTCTGAACCTATTCAGGTAATCTGTTTTAGTCGTCTGTAAACCAAGTGATGTTACTAGTGCTTTCTTTAGTTGATGCACGTCCTCATTTCAAAGACTGAAAACAGTTGGCTATGTAGTTAAATGACTGGCCTGTTGTCCAACGAACAAGTGTCCAGACTATCACCCTGACTTCTGTTCACAAGTCTCGCGTACGAAACACTTGTGCACCATATCCGTAGCGGTCAGGTGAATCAGGTGCTTGCAAACTCATGTTGTTACTTAACGTATGTGTGTACTGTTTCTCCCATTTGTTGAGGGTTCCACAGGATTGTAACAATCGTCATTGAGCAGTGTTCAATGAACGGGTATAGTTTACACCAACACTTTCTAAGTGCAGCTCTCCTTCATGATGTTTTCAAAGAAATGTTATTTCTCTACTTCAATTAATATTGCGTTCTGGTTAATAAAAACTTGTCAAAAGTTAATGGCAGGCAGACTAACTCTGACCGATGACTAAACTGAATCAAAATGTTATCATTTTACTGTGTTTGAGAAGTGAGATGGAGGCAACTTAGTGTTCAACATATCTCAAGTAGACAGTCATTAACTAAGCAGTATGTAAAAACTCCGACAATTGATAGACACTCATTAAACGGACAAAATCGAAAACCGTAAACAGCACTATTCGATGCTTACGTTGGCAAATATAAATGAATTTCGAACTACATAGCTTGTGACATTAGTACAATTTTCACTAGGTTAAAGAACGTGAATAAAGGTTGATGCCAGTCAGTCACTTTACGACACATTAATAGTTAATGAAAACCTTAACCGATTCGGTGTTTATACTTTATAAGTGTAGTGCGTTACATCAGACACAACGTGTGAGAAGACACCTTTCAACTAGAGCTTTCCAGAAGTTGGTAAATTATCGGAACACCTTGGTTGTCAGAAGTCAATTTTAGATTATGATTCCTTGGTATTTATACCAACCTCAAAATATGTGCCATTTAAATTCGAAAGTTACACACAACCTCTGCTAGAGGTTATAATCACATCTAAGTATATTGAAAGTTGTTCGTTCTGCTATACGAGGCACATAAAAGACAGATGGTACACAGGTCCCCAAACGTACACATCTATCAAGATTTTGCATATTTGTGTTTTAGTGGTCATTGCTAAGATGAGTGCGTTTTAATGGCTACAACCGAATTTCTTTTTCATTCTTGTTTATATTCGTATTCTCTTCAGGTTTACAGGACTTCATTAGAATTTACCAACACAGAAACATGAATGCATTACCAATGTTTTCTCTCGTTTCTGTGTTAACCGATGAACTTACAAGGGTTAACCGTACCTGTCAATGAACTGTACAAAAGATGGAACAGTTTACTGAGGGGGATGTCGTTGTTGGTAAACACATGTTGCTGACATACATGCGCTCCATGCAACATTTACTTGTCAGTGTATGAGGATCTGTGCTTGTTGTCATAATAAATTAAAAAAAACCTAGTTTCAGCCGTCTGGCCGATAAGAAGGAAGGTACTAGTGAGATCATCAGTCATCGATTTTTCAATGCAACTGAGATTACTCACCTCATTCACTAAATTTCAACTTGATATTAGTGTCACATTTCACAGGAAGCTTACCTTTGTGTTCCTTGTTCTCGTGAGTTCATTCTCTTAAGTAGTGTTATTAGGGGAGTTACACTGGAGGAATCAAAAAACTGCTCTACAATGCTTTCTTGGCAAATGCTGGTCATTGACTTCCATAGTAACAAAGATTTCAAGAAATCTTCACCATTTGGAAAGCTTAATCTAGCACCAACAGAACGCGACTGTTGTTAGCGCAGAATCCGAAGCCATCAGTTTCTTTAAAGGTTGTCTGTGTAGGGAAAAACAGTTCATCTAAACCTTCATTAGACAATTGCCCTCATGTAATCTGAGTTCCAGGCAAACATGAACCACTTGATAACAATAGGCATACGTCTTATGAAGGATTCATATACGTCACTGACCCAACTCTACACAACATGATGCAACCTACCACTTCTTTCGTGATTTTTAGTGACTCATATGACCTGTTCTGGTTTCCATATATACTTCGCACACACCATTATGTAATTTCAAACATCTCCTGAAGGATAAAAAAAGAGGTTTAACAAACATGTTTTCTTACGCATTCTACGACAATATAAAGAGAAGTGTGGTGAAGTAAACTGTCTGCCCTACCTTTACGCGATTATAGGCAGTGTGTTTCTTGCTTTCTTGCCAGTCAATCTCCTTTATGCTTTCGTTCACTGACATTTATTCTACCAACCATGGCGTTAATCAGATGACTGCCACAAATGGCACTAGGCTTGTACTAAGCAAGCTGTGGGAAAATTAGAGTTCAAGCATCCACGATAAAACTGAGACTGACCTCGACAATTTAGACATTTCAGATTGAAACAACCCATCTGCTGGTCGTCGCGCAACACCAAGAAGTTCAATTTGTTCGTGCAAATTTGTAGTCAAACGTAAATGGCAAATAGGTCGTTGATTTTGTGTAAAATGGACTAACCTGCCTCAACCAAGAGCGAAAGTTCACCACTTCGTGAGTGACCAAAGTTTCCGCCAATCGGTTGTATTGTTTCGTGATTTCGCGGGCTTCTTTGGTGCGCATAAGTTTGTGGTCGTCTTTGAATACCAACATGGGTGATTCAATTCGACGAAAAAGATGTCTTGCCCAGGCGATTTTTCCTTATACGATAAACAGAAAAGTGTGGCAATTTTGACGACCTCACAGACAAACGGTGCTTCAGATTTTCATTATTCCTCAACTTTTTGTAAATTGCTAGAAACTGTTTAAGACTTCTGAATACCTACGAAAAATGTGTATTTGTACGATCACAAAATAAACTCACTTTACTGCGTTTCCTGCTGACAAGCGCAAGTTTCATTAGAGTGAGGAAGCAAAGCCGGTAACTGAGATTATTACCACGTTGATTACTTATCGGTTCTTCATCTAGGAGGACCAATAACACTGACTTAAAACTTCTGATCAGTGGAGCATAGAAAGTCGGAAGAATACGTGAAATATCATGGATGGCTGGGCGAAATCTTGGTTTTGTATTGAGCAGCAAACTGTTTCCTGACCAACGACTCTTGCAAACAAGCCTTCTAAAGTAACATGTTCTGGAAGATGACTTTCGGGTTAACTTCCTTACTATGCCTGGACGGTTGGAGACAATCATTGTTGTATTATCCTCAGGATGAATCCAGTGTTGATTGTTACTTAGAAGAGATGCGGACGGCCATTCCGACTCACCAAAAACCAAACCGTTCACCTTGGTCGTTTTCATGCCTCGGTTAGTGAATCCCTTGATTTGATTTTATTTCAATTATATACACATTATCACTTCATTGGCTGTCACTGTGGTCACAGTGGTGAACGATTACAACTCAGCTTGATGCCACGAAACAACCAGCCATTACACTGACTAAAAACAACAAATTCTTTCAGGATAATCACAGTTGAATAGACCCGGGCAGAATTGGATTGAACACAAATACGGTATCTCACCTGCTACTGGTGGCGTGTCCCACAAACTCGGGGGACAGTCTTTGTAGCGTACATATTCTTTGCCAACCATTTCGAGCTCAGTTTCATAACGTTTCAAGATTTGAAAGTGTGCGCTTTCAATGCCCATGTCAAATATATTCAAATCCTTGAATTGACTTATCACTTGGAGTGCGCGTAGAACATTTGGAATTCTCTCCAGAGTGGTTTGAAACAAATTTTGCAAGCCGATCTGATTGACAAGATAGAACAGGAAAAATGCATAAGACGAGATAATCAATGTGTAACGCGAACCATAGATAAATCAAACAACAAATGAGATACACCTTCTAACTGTATAAAGTTGCTTCTGTTTCTAATTCAATGATATGTCAATAGACGGCGAGCAACGATTAATAAGAAAATTGCAAATCAGTTATTGTAACCTAACATGGGACTAAGGCGGAATAATAGCCTTCAGTTTGGTTTGGATACACACAGATCACAGGCGTCGCTGGTATATATCACATATGAGGGTGTACACGCCAGGAACTTAGCAAACGTGTGTTGCTTGCACTGCTGATTACCTGGCCCACAATCGGCTATTTCGATCACCGTGTTTTATGTGCACCTGGTATAGCTTTCAATGGAACTCGTCTAGTAATGTGTTTGTCTATGTTGGGTATTTAGGGAAATAATGCATTTTCAAGTTGTACAACACTATCATGTGGAATACTAGAGATATGTCAGTATCACGCACTTGAGTCAGTATCTCGATAACAGGCGTACATTTTGTCTGACAGAATAATGAAACAATATAGAACGTCGGTATGACGAGAGCTATGGGACTGTAAACCGAATCAATAAGGTGGTCATTTTGTTATAGCCATTTCCCAACTTATGCTAATTTCATCAGCGGCATCGGTTTCTTTTTATCCTTCTGACACCTCTGACTTCTACTGTTTATTTTTCCATTGGTGTCGTCCAGATTAGTGCGTCATTGTACAACATCTAGTTCCCAACAGTCTTCTCGATTGCCTAAAGTAGCTGGAAAAATTTCATCCGGTGACTGCTCAGCACATTGGCCGGTTCAACTGTATGCAGCCCACTGTGAGCATCGCTCAGTTTCGTTTCTCCTTACCTAAAGCAAACAGAACCACCTGGTGATCTTCCCAATTCTCTTGCAGGCCAAGTCCCCCATTTCCATCCGTGATCTGTCGCCGTTTCTCCTCTGATAGTATTACATACTTTGTACTACTCTAGGCACTGAGTAGGTTCTCATACGCACAAATGGAATCAACACACATAACATGATCCATCGTTATGAGTATGAGCCACATACCTGTATCCGTTGACATGTTGATGGCATAACAGCGTCTCAGATGTAGTGGGCGCGAAAGTCTCCACAAAGGCCTAATTGGATGGTAATGACCAGACATATAATATACAAGGGATGCTTGTGATAAACACAAAATACCAGTTTGCTATCAGGTAGACACTTGGGTACCGGAGATGTTAGACACAACAGTGGCCTCTGTTATTATGACTTTCTACAACGGTGTCGACTTGGCATCGTCTTGCCATCACTAGTAGCACGCCAGAATTGCACTAGTGTTTCACACTAGTGTCTAACTGTGTAATAGCCAAGAAAAGAGCAATCAGTAATACCTGAAAAACCGCACGAATAGATAGATAATTTCTGTGGTTTCGACTCGGACAGAAGTCCTAGTATTGAAGTCACTGACTGGAGTTAACAGGACAATATCTCTTATCGAGACCATTTGTCAGTCTGATCATTGTTCACAAGTGAAAGTGGTTGATCGTTTAGATATCGTGACCCAGCAGTGTCCAATCAACAATCAACAGCACAGTGGTCAGCGTGATTGCCTCATGAAAACGTAGTCGGAGTTCTGAACTTGGCCGTGGAAAAATATGTGCACTGCTGACGGGTTGTAACAACAGCAACACTCGAATTTCCTGTGCTTTTTATAAAGTGGCTGACTGGAAACACTATCTGAATGCAAAGACTATGATCAAATTTAGGTGATGTTCAAGTTATACCAAACCAAAGTGTATACTGCATATTAAAATATCCAACTACTAGAATGCTGATACGATTCGGAGTTTTGGTTTCATGTATTTTTTAGTCACATAATACTTTCTATATGTTAATGGCTATAAACAAAAAGTATATTCGAATGCGACGCGTTGTTGGCAACGATTTCCGAAATAGTTCTGCTACTCTGCAATAAAAATGTTGCATTTCACCACTGTTTCATATTTTCTGCAAGTAGAAAGGTTGGGTTCCGTGAACTGACGAATTGTAGAAACATATGAATGCTCGTGGAATGGACGGACACTAATGAACAGCGAAACTCGAGTATAGTGCTGCTTATTGAAATGGACTGACTGAAAAATGGATGAGAATGCAATCTCTGAGATCAAATGTAAGAAGTGTTCACTTTATAGAAGAAGTGCAAACCTCAATTCGAGGGTCGAAAAGCCTAGCGATGAAACTTAATTTCTGTGTACCCTATGTCAAAACACGTAAGTTACATCAACCTAGGATCTAAGCTTTACAAGACTGGTGGCCAGTCCGTCCACCTGAGACCCGGCTAGTCAGGAGATAAACGAATCGTAAAAGAAGCGAGCCATTTTCAGACATTTGACGATCAGTGTCTGCACTTGATTGTTGGCGTCAGGTGATACAAAAGGTAAGCGCTGACTAAGTTTGAAAATGGGTATTTCGTAGCGATTTCTAAACGAGACTTTTAGTCCAATCCTTATGTTTACACAGACTAAGGGGGTTAAGTCATGTATCAAGAATGTCCGCCATATCAAGCACTCCCCATCGACGTTGTAGTTCACTGGTGTACAGTGTAAGCTGGACTGTGGTTGACCTTGCAGTCGTTTACCAGGAGGTAGGTCGAATTCGTCTCCCTTGATGAGGCCCTCGCAACTCACAAGGTCAGTTGCTGGAGACTTTCAGTGAGGTGGCAGCTAATCAGGATTAGTAACATGAATATTGTTGTTGCTTGGTTGAGTTGTCTATGAAGTAAGTGCACTATTGACGCAGGGACGCTGACAGTCGTATTGCTGGCCCCTTCCCCCTTTCATCTGTAGCCTGAAATTTTGTCTACAATGCGTAGACCCCTTGATGTCGAATGTTTGAGCATGAAAATAGTTGTTTTTTACCAGTAAGGAATCTTCACCTTTTTTTACTTATTGGACAAATCTCGTTCGATTATTCACTAGTGATGCAACGCTGTCTACAGTGATACTGATGATGTTCAATACAGAGTAGTGATAGTCGTCCACTACAGGGTGAGCTCCTTGAAGTGAATCCAAGTTTCTTACCTAAATAAAGCTCAGAACTATCTAACTGATACATCTTTACATTCACATCTACGGTGAACGTAACAGCATCCGAGGTGGGCGTCGGCTGTAATCGAACGGCCAACTCATTACAAAAGGCATCGTAACTATTGTCAATACTGTAGTTGATGAAAGCACAAGCACACTATGAATAATCACTGAGAGTTTTGCTGTCGAGATTTCGCGTATAGCGTGTCGTTAACACAAATTCAGTCTACCAACAGGCTTCCTTCCATCGTGGTCACAGTTACTCCTCATACAGCCTGACTGGTGACAAAGGCAAGCAGGTTATCTGATATGTGCAGCCAGTATCTGGTGATGCTGTCACTTCAATGTGCAAGCTACTATTCTTCAATCTAAAGTTCAAAACGAATGTGCCAAACATCTTAACTTGTGAAATTTATATCACTATGAAGAAATTAAATGAGTTTGTACTTAACGATGTTTCAGGTCGAAGGAGCAGAGTAGTTAGTTCAAGGACTCAAACATTTATTTTGCCATTAAGAAGAAAGAAAGTGGGATAAACCAGAACTTGGCCACTGGAATCAGTTGCTTTACTTATGGGAGTTTGGTAGGAAAAAAATAGTGTCATGGATTGAGGTATGAATCAAACAGAGGAGAACGGGTCAGTTGTAGCGGCAGATTGAATGATTCGATTAATAATATGGAATGCATGATGAGATATCGCGTTAACTGTAGTTCTAAAGTCGAGTTGTGGCTTCAGCCAACTTTGAAAGCTTTGTTATCTCATAAATCATAATAAGGCCGCCTACAGTTATTTGATTATGGTGCTACTGAATATTGGAAGCATATGGTATAAACTAAGTGAGAATGCGCAGTCAGCGAAAACTGACGTAGAATGTTTTCGGAATGGAAAAACTGGAAAGTCAATAAATTTGGTCAACCAACTGCCGTACCCTTTTGATGAGGGCGACTTAAAAGTTTTTTGTTTATTTTTGAAACCAAAGTAAATACCGTTTCTTTCTTAGTTTGTCAACAGTTCAGCAGACGATAACTAATTTTGTTTGTATATACAATGAAATCACATATTTACTCTAGTGAGACAATTCTTAGAATATACGGTTACAGAAGTGAAGCTTGTAGTGTTTCAGATTAACAAACAATTTATGCAAGTTTGTTCTGTTTGTTCGTACACACTCTTTTATTTACATAATCTTTACCTTCGTTTGAAAGCATACGCATCAGTTTTGACTTTACTGGTTACCAAGACAATAGACGAGAGATTCTGTTCACCCTCTCTCCATTTTTGACTACATTCTTGGCTGAAAAGTCAGTTGCATGATGGAACAGTTAAACTCCCATTTCTGTCTACCTACCACTGTTTAACGTTTCGCTTCCTACTTCGCGTGTGGAACAGTTTGTCCAACATCTTTCGATTTCACCCTCTGAGGTTGTCCTCTTTGTGTATATGGTGATTTTTCAACCAAATGAAACGCACCTTTTCGTTGAGTCGTCCATATTTATCAATGAGGCTTTCGATTTAAATTTGTACGTTTACGTTTGTACTTGGTTGTTATTGGTATGGTCTTCTAGTGTTACCGATGTCTTACCACTTTCTTAATTAGATCACTACAAACTTTTTGTTGTTGTTACACAACTTCATTGTCAATTTGGCTTATTAGTCACCATCTTAGTGTGTTTCGTGAAACGTTAGTAGCTTGCCTTATTCAATTTATTCATTCCCCTACCTTCAGAGTTGTGAGCAATCAACAACACTATTTCTCATCTGACAAGACGTGAGCTTGAAGCCAATAGTTTCATTTCATTCCAGTTATGACTGCACAAGGTGTATCCGAGTGTGACACATGTTTTTATGTTGAAATTGAGCCCGATATTTGTTTCATTTAAGCTCACGTCCGTCAAACCTTTTATTGTTTTCAATTATTTGTAACCTGTAAAAAACGTGTTTGTCTGGTACTGACTATCGTGTAAGCTCACAAGCAGGGATAACATGCCCGTTCGATATGTATCACAAACTGACAAACTGAAACAAGTAAGTCGAACAGGATGTTTTGAAGCCTCTCTAAAGATTGTAGACACGTAAGTACTAATGTATGAGCTCTTTATTTTTGCCAGCCCGCCTAACTGTGGACAGGTTTGGTATCACTAGACCGAATCGGAAGTCGACCTTTCTAGATAAGTGCGTTTAATTTAAAATTGCTAAAAACTCAGCTACCCATCAACACCCAGAGGTTGGAGAACATGGATTAGCACTTACACGAATTCCATTGATTTGTTCCCGAAACTTCTCCAAGGCCTCGTCAATCTGTGTTTGTCGTTGATCGAGGAAATTGTATGGTGTTCTCTTCAGTTCTTCCAAAGCACTGTTAAATTTGCCAATCAAATCCCCCAGTCCTTCTACGTTTGACTTACAAAGACGTCCGTAGCGTTCAATCAACATGAACACTTCTTCAATTGATCTCAGTCGACGACAAAATGCGTTGAACTTTCCAAAAATATATATTTCCGAGAAATCAAACTTTTTCGGGTCGTTGGCCACTTCTAATTCACTTTTAACCCTATGAAATACAGATTGATATGCTTCATTTAAACGACAGCTAGCTGTCAGCTTCCGAAATAGTTGTTCCTTGGGCTGTGTCCATATGGTATCTTGGTTGCGATTAGAGATGTACAGTTTACAGGCCTTGATCATTTGATTGGTCACTTTGATAAACAAGGATGTAATTTTCTCTGCCGTGTTGTAATGTGTTGAAACATTGTAGATCAGCTTTATGGTATTTACCAATTTAGGCAAACCTTCAATCATGGTAACCTGTAACAGAAAGTAAAAATTCAAGATATTCATAAAACAAACTAAACGCAGTCATATTTTACAATTTTGGTTTCCTGTTAATCTTTGCCTTTAAAACACAAAATAAACGATCTGGGGGTACTGATCCTCCCAATAAACTGTGATTCATAGACGTTATTCACACAATGAAATGATATCCATCTACTAGTCTGCATGTAACTGTTTATGGACTAAACCTCGAAAACCGTGTGTTAAGAGTTGTTTCATTTCCAAGCCCCCAAATCTCATGAATATGTTGGGGTCACCTCTAGTGCCTTGAAAGATTGTAACAGATGTAATAGTCCAAAAATGACGAACCATTTGTTCCTCACATGCTGCTGATGCCCACTTGTCGTCCACCACCATCGCAAAGCAAACGCCGCCTAACTGGCGTACGTGTTCGTTTATTCTCCAAACGAAAAGTAACGAGCAAACTGGACAATGTAGTGGTTTATCGTACAACACGTTACAGGTGAAAATGAGAATTCCTTCAACAAACCCACCGGTTACAGACAAAAAGAAGCTAGAGGACATACAAACGTTCTACTCGAATGTATGCGCCGCAAGAGAAGGAATAAACCTTTAACTCTTCTTCTGCGGTTGTCCAATGTAGAAGCCTCCTCTAACCCCCAGTTTGTTGCCGAGGTGTTCAGGCGGTATTGTTCGGTTGTCTGTATTGTGGCCATACCGAACCAGCATTCTATTCTTCCACAGCGAACCTTGGAACACGTACTCATGATGGCTGACTTCACTCTGCTATTAAGGGCTATTAAGGGTTAATCCTTACAACACAATGAGGCCAGATGCAAACTATCCTCAAATCCTCAGAGAAGCAATCTCCTCGTTGACGAAGCTCCAGTAATCCGTTTAAACAAACACCTTCTAACTACACCATTCCTGAAGCATATAAACAGGTCACTGTCACGTCTGTATATAAGACAAGCGGCCGACACGGTTGCTAGTTATCAGTCAATAAGCCCCGCCAGTACCCTAAGCAAAGTGATGGAGCATTCGTTAAGACGCTTCCTCTTTAAGCATATCTTCCTAAAGACCTTCCCAACTCTATCCGGCAACGCTACATTCTCAACTAATCATGAAGAAACAATACTCCACTCATCATGAAAAAACTGACAGAGACCGAAGTTAATGACCACATCTCGGATGCTACCTCCTTTGATTCCACCAAAGCCTGTAATTGTATCCAATACAACGTTCTTATATACAAGCTGGAAGCTTATGGTATCCAGGAAGTGATTCTGTGCCGAATCAGATCTGTTATAGCAAAATTCAGATGGGAGCTTCCTTCCCCTTTCCCGATCTCCGCAGGAGGTC
Organism: Paragonimus heterotremus; assembly: GCA_013368495.1. NCBI lineage: Eukaryota > Metazoa > Platyhelminthes > Trematoda > Plagiorchiida > Troglotrematidae > Paragonimus > Paragonimus heterotremus. The sequence continues at coordinate 41,713 of LUCH01002810.1, read as the reverse complement.
CCCAAGAATTTATGCTTTGTTCCGTGTTACTTTTAAGGTACAGATAACCATATTGACCTCAGTCACGGCAACGCTGTTATTTTTATTGAAGATTCGAAAAAATCGGAATACCAATGCAATATAAAATGGTCTTGACAGTATTGAATACTGATCAAATAAATAAGTGACAGCAAGTGTGTACAGATATATCACTCGGAGAAGACTGATGGGAATTGTTCACGATATATGATGCGAAGAGTGCAACAGAATGTTCGGAAGTTGACCTTAAAAATGTCCTAGGGATTTGGCTGCCACCTAGTTTATTCTTCTTTTATCTTCACCAAGTAGCCGCTAGAAGGGAATTTGGAACTTATTGGATGATAAAAGAGCCTCTCCTAGGCATAGTTTTCAAACTCTTCACGAAGTTGATTGAGTATGCCAATCAGGTCGTAAATATCGAACTCAGAAAATACATACTCACCACTAAACACATCAAGTAAGTAGCCACTGAAATAGTCACTGGCCTAAGGCACCTCTCCTACGGGTTTGGTCTTGGAATTCTCGATTTCGATTTACTTAAGTTTCGACGAATCCGCAGTGACTAATTCCTTACAATTTTTCCTCAGCGTAGAACTCAGGCAGTGATTCTTCACCTCCGTGGCAGATGCTAGTCGAACAGCCACAATAAGAAACTCTACCACCTCCGATCTCGGGTCTTCATTGAGTAACAGTTCTCTCCTAACACGTTTGCCAGCCACTGGAACGACCTTGCATTTGAGGTTGTTAGCTGTTCTTTTGGGAACCGTTTCAAATTGTTACTAGTTTTTCAGTTACTTAAAACATTGTAAGGTTAGTCATTTACTCTGTTCTTGGCACGCACCATAATCATAAAGAGTGGGACCGCACCCTGTTTTCAGTGAGTTTCTCTTAAGTCGAGGGAAGTCCGTCGGATAACAAAATAGACGAACTGATTGGATCCAGGTGACTTCAGCCTCCAATTTCGAACCCGCGTACAAATAACTGAAACCGTAGTTCTACTCATGTGTGCAGATGAATTTCCTCTGAATACCGAACAGTCTAAGGTAGTATTGCTTTCAACAAAAATGAGCAGTTTTTCCAAAACCCACAAATGCCACTAAGCACCTGCAAATATTTTGATACGTCATTTTCCTCTCACGAAAACAATCACAATCCATGACATATTGATGGTTGCAGGTCGTTTTTGTTTGTCATTGACCAACTCCCCACTTTTTTAAGCTCAAATCTAAAACAAAAGTATTCGCAAATGAACTACAGAGGAATACTTAATATTTCTCATTACGCCGCACGACACAAGAGGGTTGAAATCGAATAACGGACTGGCACTCTCCTGAGGCAAGAGGACATAACCATGGAGTAACTGGCCTAGCACAGTATATTCACTTCTTTTTGGAATGTTGGCTTTTAACTAGTGGTCATCGTTTTTTATCTTTATTAAGCTGCTGTTAGTTACGCACTTTTACGACGGTTGTTAATTTAAATATTCCTTTAGGGCACATAAGAACAGTTTTGGTCAACCACAACAGATTCGCCGGAAATGGTACCGTATTTCTGCATCATTTCTTTGTTCACTAGGCTGATGACTGAAACGCCTGTACCCGGCTCACATCCTTGCTATTTTCGTAAGGAATGTGAATAGCTTGTTTGACTGTAGACAGTGATGACAGTATTTTATGGAATCTTATAACATCCTAAGAGTTGGAATTGCGTGATCAACATCTAGGGTGGGTAGACAAAAAAATTTAGACCTTCAAAGAACTAGGCCTGAGATTGACGTAGAACGTTTACGAAAGTAGATGGATATGTAAAATGGGAGTATATGACTGAAATCCTTAGTCAAAGGCTGAAGCACTATCATAAGCAAATAATCTACGGCAGTAAGGTTCTTAGTTGCGTTGTATGATGATTAAAATAAAACATTTTAGAAATAGTCACACGATCACTGAACAAAATCATGCATTGTAGAATGCAGTAAAGCCTCTGTGATCGAAAATCGTGGAAATTTGGTAGAAAGTTCACTGTAACTAAGTGTATCGTTTTCCTATACATGGTCGCGTCGACAGCCCAGGTTAAAAGTATGTGGACACGTCTACCAGTGGGACGTGCACAAGGAGCGCATTAACGTTCTAATGGAGGTGTTTTGTCTACTCCAGATGAATGCACGTATATGCACACACATTCAACGTCCAGTCGATTGACGATTGTACCCCTTTTGTGTCAATTACCTTGTCCTTCTGGTTTCTCGTGGAACATGTACATGGTTGGCCAGTTGATGATGGGGATAAATGACAACACTGTTGATCGTGACTGACCTGGCATAGCTTTTGATGTGGTGACCAGCCGGATAACCAAGCTCACGTTATTATCCGATGGAAGCCCATGATTCGCACAGATCCACGTATACGTATACAGTAGGAAGACGCGCACAAGTTTGCCGAGTAATAAGCGAGCAAATACTGAGCAGCAGATTAACAAGAATTCTACTGATTGAAATGAAGTAAATTAAACTCCGTCTGAATAGCCTCTTGATTGTCCTGGAACCGTCATTTAGTTCCGTGTACATGAGCGCAATCGTTTCCTGGACAGTTGGTGACGAAGTCTGTTGGTCTAGTTTGTTATGACGTTTTATATAGCGCAAGACGTTGTCCACAGTTGGCAAGTGTTCAGAAAGCGAGTTACTTGATAGAACCGTGATGCGTTCGCCGATTTATCGGAACTTGATGTAAGTGCATCTGTCGAAGTTGGACCAAATATATTCACTAAGTCAAGCGTGTGCACACACCTACCTGTCAAGTCTGTCAGATTGAGGCAGGTACCCGCAAGTTCGGAGGCAGACACACTCTGATACAGAATTGAATCGCCCATACTTAAAAGTAATCATTGTGCTATTTCAAAGCCTCTCATATGACATTTTATCTGAAAATGCTCAAGGCCTCCTGACTTGCGATATCTTAGACAAGTTAATTCTGTATTCTAGTGTACAAGTGAAGTAATTGACGCCAATTTAAGGAACAAGCGTGAACTTATAAACCACTTTGAACTCTTTTGCAGTTTTCCGTCGTCGACTTCATCAAACCCACTCAAACTGTACCGTTTCAAACGTCTGCTTGTGAACGTGGACATGTTTACTTTCTCCGTTCTCATACCGAATTGATTATATTGTAAACATAACATTATGCAATGTGATTTCACGAGGGAGGCTGTCAATCGACTCATTACAGTTTCTGAAGCTTATAAAATTCAACTCAGCCTGAAATTTTTGAGGTCACTTTGTGGCTGAGACTGTCAGGTTGGTTGATACTACGTTTTTTATAACAAGCATCAGTCATCGTTGAACAGTAGACTCGGTTCCCACACCAGTTACGCAGCAGTTTATGCAAAAATTTCAACTACCATTTTCAACCAATCATTACGAAGACGTTTTCGTTAGTACACTTTAACATAAGGTGAACACTAAATATATACTTTAGTGGAAGACATGTAGAATTGTACAAAAGCCTTTCAACCCTTACCGGATCACATTGAGATAGTGGCTCACAGTATTCCTCCAGCGTATATAAAAACTTCACATTATCGTTGGCTTCCTTTGCATAGTGGTTTACTTGGGCATCTAGTGAAGCCCAACGCTGTGAAGCAGACAAAGCAAAAAATTGTTCAAAAAATGCCAAAGTGTCTATCACCAACTCGTCCGCGGAAATCTTAAGCAAAATGTGTGAATCATTACAGATATACACAAATACAACGCAAAATTGTGCATCCATTCAGACATACAGAACGACCATTGTGTTTGAGTGCATGTATTCATGTATAGGCTACAAACTAGCGACCCGTTATCAATCTTAAATTGAAGACAGCCGAGTTCTAGATTGCCACTCTACTGCCTAGACAATAATCATACGAGCTTCGGTGTAAATGTCCACGGGTGGATGACCTAATCAACTTAAGGCTTAGTTGATAATACAATGAGTAACATGTTGGTTTAAAATGGAGTAATCTACTCATTGAAAAATTGTTCAAATGACTTCAACGTGAAAATCATTTGGCACCGTGACGAGGCAGTGTCCACAAACTACCGGGTGAGTTGCAGTCTTTGGATGAATCAAATGAAATTTTTATAGTTATCATTAAGTAATTTAACTAGCATGGAGTAACCAGTGAAGTCATGTGAACAACAGCGAAATAACCAAGGTCTGTCTTCCGTGTTTGAACAGCTGCCTAGCTACGATACATTGAACATGAAAAAGCTACTAGGTTGAGTTAGAAAATGGGCCATTAAACAGCTTGCGGATGACGTAGAAGATAATAGTCAATCGGTCAATGTTCTGACTTGAGAGCCTGCTTGATTGCAACAACCAAAGATTAATTACCATCAATTAGTCATTGTGAGGTTAGAGGTTAGTTTCGCATAAACGTAATCTTCAGAAAACTAACCACTACAGACCGACTTCCAAACTCTCAGTTCACGTTGTAGAAAGTAGCTGTCTTAGTAACGATAAGACTGGGATCGGTCAACTGAGTAACAATAGCGCTCAAAACTGTTTCCATTAACTCACTGTTCGATCGCTCAGAATGATTTACACATGCTATTGAAGGCTGTAACTTAGCTGGTGTTATGTTAGGGGTTATTTTGAAATAAAATGACATTAGTTTCACTCAGGTGTCAGGCAGAAACGACAAGAAACCTTTTCTGAATGTTAGAAATATATGGAAACAGATGGTTTGATAGAGTGAAAAGTTCACATAAAACAGACTTAAATTGATTAAAGCACTAACGTTGATGATCTTGTTCCGTTAAACGAGTGGCAGCATTTCATGAAATGCTTGACGAGAAGAGGGTCAAGGATGTGCACCAGCCATATTCTAGAAGATAGGGTAATCTATTCAGAGGACACTTTCGAATGGGTTGCCTGTGTGGTATGTTTTATTCAAAAAACCATGCAATCAATCGAGTTAAGAAGTAAATCGTTTCTTATCGCTAAAGTGTGCGTTTTCGTTAATCCCCCATTGTAAAGAGGTCATGCGGTTGAAGTTTGTACAAAAAAGTCGTAACAACCTAACATTCAATCTAACTATGCTCAAGCCTTTTAATTGAGTCAGTTATTGTGTCAGTGCTAAAAGACGAACATCCATGTTCTACAAACAGCAATGTTTTCAAACATTTATTCGCTCTTACCAAGCAACAGACACTGTTGACACTGCAGGGTGGTTGCCTGATAAGGTACCTGTGCCTCATATGTGGAGTTGAGCGGAAAGTTGAGCAGAAAGACTTTCCTTATAACTTACCATGAATGTAAACAAAAACCCAAAATAAGTGTATTCAGAATTTAGAACAGATCCATTTGCGAAAAATCTGGACTTCAGCTGGATTCGAAGCAGAAACAGAAACACCATGCCCAAACGCGGCAAGCGCTCTACCAGCTGAGCTACGAAGCCACGCCAGAAGCTCAGAAATTTCACATTTGGACCTAGTTACCCACCCAACCAACTGTGTTATATGGAATCCACCAAATGATCCAGCCGACTGACTGCCCAAGCAGGATTTCTCGATCAGTTCAGGCTGGAATCCACCGACGCCTTAGATGAGCATTGACAATGAATTACTGATAAGAAGTTTGGCAGGTTTGATAATTTAGAGGAGATCCATTTGCGAAAGGTTTGGACCTCGGTTGGATTCGAACTATTTATTGATGCTATGACCAATAAAATCTGTCTACGTAACCCTGACCTCTGCGTTCAGAAGAAGTCCGTGTGACTATGTGTCTTGACCTGACCCACAATTAATCGAACTGAAAATTTTGGACGTTCATTATCCAACTATTAACAAATACGCCATCTGCAATCACCATTTCCCAAATTACTTATTCATCCTTGTTACCGTCTTTCGTTTATTGTTTTGTAAACAATCAGATGACCATTGAGAAACTTAATCTTGCTGGTTAGTTTGTTGATCTGATGATTATTGGACATACCAGTGTAACAACAATCAAAGACATCTGTTGATCGACCGTAATAACGTTAGCGTTTAAAAGTAATTCCTGAGTGAAAAATATACATCTCTGATGCACTAAACACACCAAAGTATGCTAACCATCAGAAAGTGAGTTGCTTTCCAACGTTCAGAAATTGGTTTCTGGACTGAGTTAATTATCTTGACGTGTGATTTCTACTGGGCTCGAACATGTATTTAAACTAAGTGCTAACATCTGACTGTTGGGAACAGTAGTACTGCTGGTTGTAGCTCCAGTTGGTAGTTCAGATAATCGGTTTTTCTTCGAGGTGACATCATGGGTGCGTAGGGGTTTGCATGCTCAGACTTACACCTAATCATCTACCATGTCAGTTCGCTTGGTGATCAAACACTTGAAATCTAAGTGATATGCTTAGCGAACAGTTAGGTATCGGAATGCGGATAGTTATATACATGGGCAACTTCAATGTTGTAGTGAGTATACGGTCATCAAATTAAGACATTTTAGAAGAGACCCAACTGCGAAACATCTGAGCCCATTTGGGTCTCTTCTAAGTTACTAAATCCGCCATACTACTTATTACTAAGACATCTCAGGATGTTCGACTGATATTTGATGAACAGTATGCACATTATTGGTCATTATTATTATTATTATCGGAAACAATTCCCACCAGAAAGATATTCTTCGTTTATGCGGAAGGCGTTAGTAAACGTGGTTATTTGCAATTAGGAATTGGTCGTTGTTAAAAGTTTTAAAATAATCAAGCTGACCACCCAACAATGACATCTGTCACTTCAACCCGATCTAAAGGTTCTGACGACCGAGTGGCGTACTGAAAAAACAGGCGCGATTTTCCTCGAGACGGCCAAATATACTGAGTGTTAATCACTGTTAATTTCACCGAGTATTTAGATACGGTATTTCCATACAGTCAGTGCGGTAGTAGTCAAACTTTAAGTTCGGTGCAAATCATGACACGCGGAACGATTGGTACCATCAGTTAGTTTTAACAAGGACAGAACATGGGTCTCCTACATGTTTCCGAAGTAGGCTATCCAAAACGCATGATGATTATTCTGACCGCAGGGCAGTCAGAAATTTCTTCACTAGTTTTCAGACTGACAATCTGCCTCTCATTTAATTAGCTCACTCACGTTGTTACTATAACAAACCCACACACCTTTATCAATCGAGATTTGGATGCTTGAAGTAGAAGTAGAACCGATTTGCACAGCGGATTTTGCATCTGATGTAACAGAGATTTGAAAGTAGCCTTGCGACGAAGCCAGTAATCCAGTTCCACACGCGGACCGGTGTCGTCAGTTTCTTTGCGAATTTGATCTGATATGGCAAGAACCTTAAAAACCGTGCAAGGATTAGTGTTTGGTGAGTATCCAAAGTAGCATGATTAAGCTTTTTAATGGCTGTCAAAGGAAATTTCTGGTTGAACAACTCGTACAGACTCAAGTACATATATTGCTTATATATTACAATTTTTCAGTATATTCTGTTGTTAAAATAACGAATGAATTTACTATCTGATCCTTAGTACTTATAGTGGTAAGTCGTGGTTTTGTAGAACACTCTCGCCTATTTCTTGTTAACTTTTCTTATAGTAGATACTCAAATTTTATCAATAATGCTCAGGAAAGTCTTTCCTGTGTTTTATCATATTCCTGGTGTTAGCTAAGTATATTGCGGTCGGTCTTCGATTATCGATCTGAACAACTCATCGCGGTTATCTAATTTCACTATCCAGCATTATTATTGCATATTACATTAATCTAGCTTCATTTTTACTCAACACCCAAAGTGATGTGCGCGATGCATTTTGCGAAATGCACCTAAACTATTCGGCTCGTCCCATTGCACCAACCACACATATGACTCAGATGAGCTATTCAGCTACATTCATTTTTTTAGCGGTTACATTCGTACTGAGGTCACTTATGTACATTCATACCTCTCTAGATTTTATTTCATCTTCTTAATATCTTATCGGTGATTTGGTTCCTTCCAGTTTATGTCCTCCTTTCACTTACCGAGAGTATCCGTCAGCTCAATCTGCTCAAACGTCGGTGGCCTACATAGCCAATAATGGCACAGATGAGGTCAGTGTCAAGGTAACTTGCCGTTATGTAGATGATATTGAGAGCAGCCCATGGAATAAGTAAAGAATATTACCAAAGAGACAGCCCTAAGTGAAATAGAAGTGAACCTTTGACTATGAATATGGATATTTAGAATAGAGAGTTATATGTGAAAAGTGGAAACTGAGCTGAAAATCGATGTGGAACATTTATCAATTAATTGCGACTCAACGTGCCTGTTCCAGTTGGCCGACCCATGACAGTGCACACTTCTCTGCATCTTCCAATAGATGAGGGCTGGTGAAATTGTATTCTCCGTCTGCCGCTAATTTTAGCTGTTCCATTAATCGAGAACTGCATGGTTTAAGTACGACCTGGATAGAGAGAACGAAGGATGATAAACGTAACCAAACAATTTGAGCCAGCCGAAAAACCGAAGTAACTCAACGGAGCTAATATTTCTATATGCCCTGGACCACTATGAATACGTAATTTGCGTTCGCCGGAATAATATAAGAAGGAGGTAAGTGTTTCAAAAAATAGCAAGTTGCACACTTCAATTAAAACAGTACGGTGTTAATAAGTGAACGCTAAACAGAGTAACCTCAGCTAAAAGTTTAACAGAACATAAGTTAGAACTAAGGTGATCTTAAGGTTGTCTTGAGTAGTCCTTGGTTTCATAAGAGTATGGGTTGGCCGGTAATTGGATAAAACACGTACAAATTTCAGCACTGTTATACAATCACTCTAACCAACGAAGTAGAATAGTGAAATGACATAGGGTTAGCAAATGTTGGTCAACAAGTACTTTTCGATCTATGGATCAGGCTAGCGAGTTTTCTCGCGGATCGATGAGACGACAAGTGTTTGTGGGAAGTAAGACTTAGCCCAAGCAGGGTTGTACATTTTTGTCGGGTTTCTGAATTTGTGTTAGCTCTACTGATATAATAATCAACTTAGCTGCAGGTGAACTGAGAAACACAGGGAGGATTAGACCTGCCTCTTATTTTACTACTCCATATTGTTGCGGCCAAGAAGCTTTTCTCGATGAGTTTCCTGAGTACACAAATTGAGAACCTTAATATATAGTCCCAATTGGATCGCAGTTTCAGACAAACGCCCCCTGATACGTACTTTTTTACTTACTTATACATATGAGCGTAATTAGGTGATTAATTATTAGAGTAGTAGGTGGGTTATGTACAAACAGACTGAAAATCACCCATATTTGGTCGAAGCGTTCACACTGTCTTAGGTTTTCCAGCCACTCATTTTGGAAAATAGGCATTAGACTACATTTTGCTTATACATCATTACAAAACACAGTCAACTACACTTGGGATTACAGATTAGATAAATGTGTTTGTATTCCTATTCCAATTTCTACTATGCAGTAACTTATTTTGTATCAATGTCGTCAATTTTCCCAAAAACCAGGCGAGAGGCGATCATCCCAAGGAGTTTGAGTTACACTATAGTAGTTGATGTAACAAAACATATGGGGACAGTATATAACGAATACCTATAATCCGTTGCAACTCCAAAGAACTGTTGATTTGTCTTCGTTGTTAACTCGTGGCTCCGTGAAACGAATAAACAGAAGGCAGACGGTCTGTTATCAATCCACTATCATTCGTTGGTAAATTTATTGAGAACACAGCTTTACGATCAGGTTGCAATACTGAACGTCTCAACCAACTCATATACAGTGCTGCACGACAGAAGAACAGAGTCTAACACAAACCTAGATAGACAAAGTCGTACCAGATGTTTCACAGATGTTGCTGACAATTTTACATCCTCAGATAAACGATAAACCATCTACTGATGTGCTTCTTAGGTTTTAGTGTTCATGTGCAACAATATGCTTATATGTCATCAGACGTTGCTTACCGGAATTTATCCGGGAACAACAAACGGTGTGATTCAGTCTACATTTGACGAAGCCTTACAGGTTAGCGTTTTTCTCAGATTTTTTTATTCCGAAGATGATGACCGAAATGCTTATCTACTACTCAGTGATAATTTCCACGCTGTTTTATGACAGTGAAACCTGGACATTTTTTCCACGGTATATCAGTACCTGAGCAGCTTGTATCCGCAACAGGTATAGCCCATTTCGAGTATTCAGTGGTTGGATATGGATCCGAAAACTGAGACACATGTGCAAGCGGACAGGAAAGGGATTGAAACAATAACGATGCTCAGTCAGCTTCGTTGGATAGGACATGTCCGTAAAATGGGCAACGACCGGATTTCGAGGCGGCTACTTTACGGGTAATTGAAAGCAGGTAGGAGAGACCCCGGTCATCAGAAACTACATTACCACGACGTTACCCGTGTAAGTCTTACGTCTATTTCGGCCTCTGAAAGGACAGAGCCAAACCGGACTGTCTGGAGCGATAAGAACTGGACGGGTATCCGAAGGATTCGGTGAACAACAGGTGCACGGCACACAAAGAAGATAAAGGTCGTGGTGAAATAACTAGATGGCTTTGCGATGAACGCGGCTGCGAATTTAGGTTATAAACTTACCTATAGTACACCGTCCGCAAAGAGAAGACGAGTACATTAGGCGCAAGTTAGTCATGTTTGTCATACCTGTTTTTCCTCCGTATTAACCGGAAAATACCGTCCATCTTTCAAAACACCTACCCTCCCTTTCAGAAAGTTCAGCCATGGTAGCCTTCTGCATCTTCTTCTCTTCAGTTTTGTTCGTGCATTGTAAGTTGAGTATTTTGTCTGTTTTTTGCGCCAGCTACAAACTTTTGTTGTTGATCCCCATCTTGTCTAGATGCAATAACATATAATTCTCCACTGAACTACATCATATATTTTCAGTGTCTTTCCTCCTAGCTTATTTTATATCAGTTTGGTTGATTTGCTTTTGTTTAAAAAGACGAGCGTTTTAATTTTCCGTTGGCCTACCATCTGGCTAACCAGCAGTGACTGGCTCGACCAAAAGAGCCCCCATTCACATGCCTCTTTTTCTGAGTCTTTCGAGTTTCAACAGAATGCGAGGTTTGTCAGTAATGCTGCAAACAGTGCTGCACAAGCTATCTATAATGTGTGTTTCTCGTAGAAGTTCTTTAGTTTCGGTCACTATCACAGGTTAACCCGAAACGCTTGCTGTCGACCATGCATCAACCACTGATCCTTGTTGTTTAGTAAATCACTCGCTCTACTTTTCAGCAGTGTGGGTCATAGTCGTTTGCTTCCTTTTCTTTTCTTCATGTTTATGGGGATGTTGTATGCTGAACGTTTTGTTTGGTTCTTCGGATCAGATTTAAATCGTTGTTTGTCCTCGCAGTATTTTGTAGGGTACACTAATTTACATCCTTACATCGAATACTCTTTGCCTTTTATTGTCAATGTACTTTTCCCAGACTGGATCTCGTCGTTTGGAACTTTCCATATCGTGATTACGGTGTTCTACTAACTTATCATCTTGCTAATCCGCATTGACCGTCTAGATTGCAAAAATCTCCAGTCACATGCCCCCCTGCTTTCCGACCTCGAGTTCACTTTGAATACAGGGTGTGAGGGGAACCGCGAATGATGAAGTGCATTCCATCAATGGTGACGGTTATGCGCAAATACAGCGTACACTATTTCCTTCAAATCTATTCTGTTTACGTTTTGCAAGTAATGACTTGTTCAAAACGACTCAAAAACCGAATCCTGACCGTCGGTGGAGTTATCGTAATCCATCTGAACAGACCACTTTGTGTGTGAAAACAACGATCATCCCTTATCAACGACAATCGCACAGTGTAGCAGTCACTTCGCTCTGTGTGCCTGCTTCAGTGTGGCTACGTAACTGAAGTTTCAAATTGCTCAAGATACTTCACAGAATCCTACCACCTACACTAAATCACTAGCTTCTTGAACCTCATCCTAGCAAACAGACCATATATACCTGTATCATTCTAGAGACATGACCCACTAATCGAGTTCATGGAGAAATTAGTCGCATTTTTCAGTTGAATAAATATGTTTTCTAAATTTACTTAACCTACGACGATTCGCATTTGGGTTCCTGATATATATTTCCAACAACTCCCGAGTTAAATTTACAACGGTTCCACCGACGAGATTCTAGCGCACTCCTGTCTCATCACACCAGTCGTACAGCGTTGGATTTGGAGTGGGTCTCTAATGATCTAAAAATCTGATAAATAGATTGAGAACACTGTGTTGCGAGCAAGTCGTAATACTACAAGTTTCAACCACTACAATCCGGAGGAAGGCCACTCGAGGTGAATGAAATGTAAAGTATTACAAGTTGCTCGTAACGTTGTGTTATTCTCAATCTATTTATCAATAACATGTTAAACACGACGCCCAAAATGTAACTTCATTCGTACAAAATTTGGTGCGAATATCTTAAAACTTATTAATATCTCGAAATTCGTTTACCGTTGTTTCTTTAAATTAACTGATTTGGGCTGACCAAGAACTAAAATGTTTCCCTCGAAGTTGAAATAAGCCCCTTTGTTGTTCACTGCCTCTTGCTTCATTCTTCCCTTCCTCAGATCGTTACTTCCATGGTTGTCATTTCCATATAAGACAGTACATCAGTTGTCACTCTGATACTTAGCTGTCGTTTAATCATGGGAGGATTAGCCACTATGCAGGAAGCAGTCCAAACCAAGCAAAACAAAAGGGTGGAAGGCAACTTAAATACTAAAAACACTTATGGCTAAACTCAAGCCATCAACTTTATTTTGTTTGCGTCTTTTGGAAAAACAAAAACGGCCAAAAGTGAAAGTGAAACACCATACAATAGACTGTCCTCATCTAGCTTTCATTGCCCAACGTGATTAGAACAGTCAACATACAAACGATTCTGACAAACAGCATTAACGTTTGCGCCAATCACATAACTTCCCTGTCATCTCCAGCCACTGGATATGCAAACCACTAACGCTTCAACATGGGAAAAATACTTGACCTATATGAGATAACCGACTGCCAGATGTCTTTATTTTCTCAAGCTAAGTGACCTGTTGACCATATTGGACTATCCGCGAATGACAATATGTTACTTAGCCCCTCTGTCGAAAAAATGCTGACCATGATGAATGACCAGACTGGTTTGTATGGAATGTGCTTCGCACTTTCAAAATGCAAAGCGTTGTTTCAAGACCAGAACATTACTACCTTCTGCGTTCTCCATTGCAGGTAATCGGTTTGAGACTGTGAACCGTTTCTCATATTCCGGCAGCACTATCTCGTTGGCTTTTAATGCTTCTGATGAGATATTAACGGGGACACCAAGGCATGAGTCGCCCTTGCCAATCCGCACCATCTGTTGTATCGAAAGACGCCCATTCGTCGCTGTAAAGAAAGGTATATAAAGCTTGCTTTCTACTTTGCACCACGGTCCAGAAACACCGTCGGTTCACGATGAAGATATAAACAGTCTTGATGCATTTGACCACTGTTGTCGCTGCCAATTAACTTATATCATTTGGGATGACTATGCAAGCAAATCGGTCGGTCGCCGGTACATATTCCGGAACAATCGGGGTGCGCGATTAGTTGGCCAATTAATCACGCTACACAGTCTGTAATGATTAGGCTACATACCCCGCATACCAGCCAGGCGTGTACCGTACTAAGCATTACATACTAAAAGCACCAAAATCTGGAAAACGTGGTGGATTATCGACAAACGACGTGGCTACAACATATGAAGACGCTCGCCATTCCATTGAATGAAGTGGGTAGATGATGCTTGTCTCATTAGGGTAATCGTGACCACTCAAATCACTGACCAGAAACGCTATCCGAGATAACGATGTGCCGCAGGCAGTGGCATATCTGCATCTATCTCATTTTTAGTCCATTCGTTCAAACATCATTCATTGATTCCCAGTTTACTTAGTAAACTGTATATTCCACGTCACTGTTGAAGTGAGGGACAACTCAAGCCACAGTACCCTCTCGTTATTCTCACGACCACTGAGACTGAGTGAATGAAAGCAACTCCAAGAAAATGTGCTACGCTTGACAGAAACTTAGTCACTATCTATAGCACGTGGTTAAACTATACGTCTGCATGCAACTGGGGGTCAAGCTAATCAGCTCGCTTGTTATTCATTGCCATATGTCCGCTAAACGAATTCACTGTTTCCTTACCGGCTGATATAACTTAACACGAGCTATCAAACGTATGTTTCGACGGTCATGCACCCAAAAACCGTTAACGGCCATGTAACCTTACAGTACAACTATTCTTATCTTACCGGCTGCTAGGTTCTGAGCTGTCCTGTGTGTTTATTTTTACAGTGACGCTCAACGAGTGCAAACAAGATATGAGTTGATTAACGTTTAGTAGTTATAGTTACAACGTTTCCATCTGCATCATCCAGCGGAGTAAAATTGTTTTACGCAAATGAAGGTTATTTGCAGTCAACATACATTATGAGATCTTGTATATAACCAGTGAATGCCACCATCACACAGAAATACTAAATAGAAAACATCGAATCTCAAAAACATACGTCGGGCAATTATCACTGATGCTGTTAGGCTTCGTTTAGCATTCGTGAGATAAAATGGGATACACTCTAAATGCTATATAACCCGGCGTTTAACGGGAGAGCCATAGGACTTCACAAACTTAGCTATGCAGGCACAATTACCTCGGCGGATAAGACCGTCGACTCATAAATTGACTGTTAGAACATGAAATCATACTGCATCAATGATCCATCATAGACACGTCAGAGGAGTGATTGTTTTCATTACTATCCGGAACTGTTTGTGGCAAACAGTGAAAGAGGTAGTGAAATTTCCAAAGTCGCTGTATTGCTAATACTGCTTTAGGCTCATAAAAAGTCAGTTTTTTGTTTTACTGCATGTTGTATAATAAGTTTGGCAATTTGGTGTTAACTGTCAAAGGTATTTAGGCGCCATGTGTCTTAGCTTCTGTCACCAACCATAAACGTTCAGTTTCTTACTCTTACGGATGTACCTTATTTTATTTTGATCCGTACATATTATTTTTACATGAGTGTATGAAATGAAATATGGGTTAAGCTGACGGTACAGTGATATCCAGGATGATGATGATTGTGATGATCATGATCAAGATTATAAGAATTTGGGAACTTACGAGGGTTTGTTAAAGCTTCTCGAATGAGAAGATGCTAGTAAGTATCACAAAAATATATGTTCTAAAAGAGACAACCATGATGTGAAGTCTTTCTTGTATGTTAAAACAGATTTCTACAGCCACCTTTATCGAAATTTCTTTTTAGATAAATAAATACAAAAGTAGTGACACAAAAAAAACAAACAGTAGTAACAACATTGTGTATGTGCCACTTGTGATCGAAAGGTTGTTCTCAAATTTTCAAACCAACCCTATTCATTTTGTTCTCTGCTCAGTCTTTTATTTTATTTATCAATTGTGGGTGATGTTCAGTTTATATGAAAACCAAATCCTCTACTACTCATAATTACTCACCAATATTTATCATCTGTTTAACGTTTTTAATCTGGTAAAATGTCTGTCATTAAACTTACACACAAAAATATATATGTACATAATCAATGTAGTTTGAACGCGCGTCCTCCATGACGTTCGAAAAAACACAAAATGTGTGCTGTTAAAAGTTACCTGTTTCTCAAGAATATCAGAAGAATTGCTTAAGGTCCTATTGAAACCGGCGACTAAATCCAGCAATGCTTGTTTATTGATTTTGTTGGATATGGATTTCCCGGCCGGATATTCCTCGGGGAGTTGTTTGAGTTGGGGCAACAACAGAGTGGAAATGAGTTCTTCGACACTGCGTAGGACACCACATGAGAAGTCTAAGGCCCAAAATGTCACCTCCTGGCAGTACAAAGGAAGAAAGGTCAATGTGTTGTTTCAATACAGTTAACCGTATTATGTTACACGTAGATAAATGAGATTGCCCTCTCGTTTCTGTCTGTGTTAAAACCCAATCCTGTTATCTGTACCAGGAGTTGCAATCTAGCCCACTCGCTTATAAAGAAAGCATATTAAATACCATGTAACTTGTCTCAGTTGGGCTGGATAGATCCATTTCATTAAAACAATTGCCTGTAGGCAGTTCTACGTTAATAAGACCACCGCTGAGCGATGCACCTCTGAATAACAATGGCAAATGAGGTCTTATGACATGTGTTACTCAGATTTTGTGTTCATAGATTAAAGTACATAGGTTTGTCTCAATAGGCCATCAAGGATCTAAAGTTGTGATGGTTACTGCAAGCACATTCATTCAGCAGGCAATGTCTGGCCGACAGTATGCGTTCGAATCAGTACAACATGTGACTGATTACCTAACTTTCGAGTGGATCAACTAGTTGGTGACAAAGTCACGGTAGCTGATTAGAAATCCGTGTTCATAGAGATGGAAGGAGATCTAGTAACTGATAGCAGCGGGCATGTGGACAGGTAAGTTGAGACCAGTAACCTGGAGAGATGAACCGCAGACTGGCTTTTGGAATATGAATTGTGAGTATAACATATGCAAGTGTTCAATCACACAGGGACATGTGGGGGAGCAAGGCAAAATGAATCCAGAGAGAATTTCGTTATCCATGAAATTCTTACAATAGTGTGTAGTTCTTTGGATATTACCTTAAAAAAGAAGGTTAATGATTCTTTCTTTATCACACCTACAACCAGCACTGATTTATCGTGAGTTGATGCTCGTCACCTCCAATCGTTTTTTAAAAGGTCACACCGAGTACAGTGTCGACGGTGCAGCCGACTGTTGTAAGGTGCATGGTGGACAGATGATGATCTGCTGTAGGGAATTGGAGTAGTTCACCAAAATGTTGACCACTGTAGACCGAGTTCACCTCCCGGGCTGGAGACATGCGGACTCACAAAGTCATTGGATGGAGACGTTAGATGAGACGGCGGCTAACTGAACTCAGTGACGCAAATGTCGTCATTGTTTGGCTGAGTTGACTGTGAAGTGAATGGAAGCCGTGGGGAAGCTGTCTTGCTGATGGCGCCTTACTTTTCCCCCACAGCTCGACTGTTTGTTTGCAAGGTGTAGGCAACTTGATGTGGAATATTTGAATATAAACATTGCTATTTTTATCAATTAGGTTCCTACCTCTTCTCTTCATTTTTTTATTATTCCTCTCTTCCTGCACAGAGTTTGATTTTTTCGTAATGGTTGTATGACAGTTAAGCATCAATGAGAACCACGATGCATTGTTATCTATGATGATGATGCTGTCGATGACGATGATGACCAACTCCATCAAACATTGAACATAAATGAGACAAGCAATATCACTTGGGTGCACAGCGTTAGTTTCATTTGACTAATACAAGATTAATATCATGCTCACAATAAGCAGTACGATAGTTGGCTTCTGTTTTTACACGAATACCACACATTTAGCCTAAGTTAACCCAGTCACCATTCTGGAATCCACTGCTTTGTTTCTGAGTTACTTAGATAGTTGGAGTAAAATTTTTTGAAAATTTTGATTCGGCGATCACGAAAGGTTCACCCTCCGCTAAGAATTCTTCTGCGTACTTCGGGGTCGCGGCTGTTCAAGTGGATATTGCAATGACAGACAAAATTTTTTTCACTCACGAATCATTTTTCGATAGTCCGAAGTCGGTCAGACGGACCGTTTGCCTATCAACAGACATTTTAAAGTCAGTCAACAGAAACAATAATTCCCGCTATTGCTCACATCGAGGGGATATTTTCCACGTGTCTAATAGAATTCTTGTAATTGACTTATATAACTTATTTAGTGATTACTTAGTGGAAATGCATGACGTAAATCACAGTTATACTGAAGGAATCAAACTGATACACTGATAGGATTAAGAATGAAATTGGTAATTCTACGGTGAAATAGAAATGTCAGGCCTATTTTTATACATGAAATTCCCTAACTGACATTTGAACAACGAAGGATGGTTAATAACACATACAGGTGAATATCTGTTACTATATCTAAACAGTGTTGAGTTTCAACGTCCCGGAAATTTTTTGCAAAAACGGTGCCAAACAAACAGGTGTTAAGCTGGCATGTCCAAACTACGTATGTTATGATAAGGGACAGTCGAAAAGTCAAAAAACACCGTCGGTCTTAAAAGTAGGTCCACAAGACAGACGTTAATCTTTAATCAGCTTGTATGTCTTCCCAGCCGCTAGCGCCTAAATACGTTTTCTGGTTCTGTGGTATAAGGACAACTTTAGTCAAACTCAGGAGGACTGAAGAAAGGGATAACAGTCCACCCCTGGTAACAGTCTGCTTGCAGTGATCATGAGCCGCGTCTAGGTTTAGTGAGAACACCTTTCCTAAAATTATATTGGTTTTGTCCGGATGACTTATTCACACTCTTCTCAGCATAACCCACACTTTATCATTTTTCTTGGTTTAGTTTTTACGTATAGCGCTTCAGAATCTGTCTTAAACACTGATGGGAACTTGAAATTAACTGGTTCTTGTAGATGACATTCCGTAATGTAATTACTTACAAAATGTTAAGGAAGATGTAGAAGAAGATAGAGGGAGAGAAAGAAAGTTATCACAGTTTTCGTATTTATGAGCTCTATGTTGGGAGTGAATACTCAAACGCGACGTTCGCTACAAAAGACAGACGCCAGTCATTTCCTCGCAAACCCACAAAAATGTGTTAGTCTTCGGTTTGCACATGAACAGTAGGAAGGTGACTGAGGACTAATAGGCAAAGATGCTAATAACCACCGTTTAAAATCAAAACTGAAATGTAATTGGGCAGGATGACATAGTCATGACGCAACGTCCAATAGAGTCAAGCTATCGGAATGCACATTTGAATTTAGAAAAGTAAAATGAAACATCAGTCTTTTTGGTAAACGGTTGAGTGAAATTATGTCATGAATAATGTTTGATGGTTTGTCGCCTGATATGTAGACAGAAGACACCGGATATAAAGCTTACTGATAGTCTCACTTTTCTGGAAAACGTTACTAATTAGTCCATCGGTTTTCACTCTCACTATACGTCCCAGACGTGATTGTTAGAAGAAGGCAAGACATCGAGTCATAATTCAATTGTGTTGAACGACTTAGCCCAGTTAGTGGGAATTCCTTCTACTAAACAGCTACGTATATCCTTGATTACTTGCGTATAACTTTTATTTCTCATCTGTAAGTAACTTGACATAAAAGAATGACATTGCTAAATATTGTAAATTTTAGTTAAACTTGCAGCCGATGCAATTTGATATTACATCTGTGCAGTACAAATGCCTTTAACTTATATGACAAAATGCCTCATCCCTAAGTTCCGTTTTAACCTCACTCACTTACTTAAATTCATGACTGAATGAGTACTCGTACGGTTGTTGTGATTTTTCACTTAAAAGATACATTACATCAGTATTATTTCTGACTTCCTTATGATTGACATATCAGTTCATTGATCTTCTTATGAGTTTCCGTCTGTAACTACTCGGGTAAAGCTTGTAATTAGATTTAGCGGTATCCTTGCTATCAAGAAAATCAAAACAGATAGCTTTAGTTTGACTGATTAATCGCTCTTTGTTCAGAACTGAAGAACTCCGATTCCATAACACAAAGTATTAAAATTGTGTGGTTACAGAACAAGAAATGTTTATCATGACTGCGTTATACCGTAAGTATTGTGAACATAACGATAAGGAGGTAGTCCGTTAATGGTATCTTTGCTGAGTTTCCTAAAAGCAGAATTTTGATGTATATTTTGATAGAGATCCATGAGATGATAGATTGATATGTGGGTTTCCTAACAAACTAAATCCCAACGGTACTGGTTGGTTAACTCGTATCCTTACTCTCCTTCTGTGATAACCTGACACTCGATGCTCCTACATAGATTCCGCTCAGCTCAATTCAGGTTTGCAACAAGTCCTAAATTTTGTTCACAATTGAATTTTGCTAACAGACGAGGCTTAGAGATTTGCTAAAATTACACTGAGTAACTTGACCCTCCGACAAGTTTCAACGTCCATAGATTTCCAGTATTTTACAGTGATTAGTGCTATTACTTTCTGTTTAATCCAAACATGAGTTGCATTAATTGTGTTTGAGGATGAAATATGGCTAATGAATGTGAAAGTCGTCTGTTTTATGCATAATCAACACCTGCAAATCGTTTAATGCTCAATGGATCTTGTATAACTTGTCGGGAACATTTTGAATTACATATTTGATAAACAACTCAGAGTGCAAACAAGTGAGTTGCTTTACCATAATCAACACAGTTTACGACCAAGCAGCGCCTGTTCTGCCAACTTTGTGTCAGAGGTGAAGCATTCCGTAAGCGCCAATAATAACTGCATGTAAACAGTTATTACCTTTGCGGACATCATCAATACACTTTTGATCCTCCACACGGATGCTTCTTAGCAAGTGGAGGGTTTACGACATCACGAGTTTGATCTTGTGGGACAAAGGATGTTGTTGATAAATGAAGTTTCATTTTGAAACCTAATGAGACCCTATTTTAACCCTAAGGTAAGCAGCAGAGATTTTAAGGATTACTTCTGGGTGCACTACCACTTTTAACGTTCATCACTGTTGTATCAAACTTTGTTGAATCATCAGTTATGTTTTAAGCGGAATACCACAAGTTTATGGAAAACACGAATGATCATTCGGCAGATCATTCTTGATATACTAATGAACTTAGCTTTCAAACCGTTTCTTTTATGGAATTTCCAATGGTGTATGTATGCGTACCCGATGACAGTACAACAGGGGGCTTGTGACTCAGCTGACAGAACGGTTCAAGAGACAGACAGAGAGGCATTCTAATTCAAGCAATTTTTGGCAGCAACCATCGGGATACGGTGTGCTGTGAACATCCAAGAGGTTTTTCAGCAGACCAATGACCAGCAAGTCAACACTCCTTTCACCTTGCACGCCGAACTAGTACAGAAATATACGTGAGCAATAACTCGTATTTACAGCAAGAAGGAAACGTGAAAGCAATAGGCAGTTCACACAAAAGTCACGCGAACTGCAGATACTATGAATTTCAATAGGTATGGCAAAGTGGCTTTGCGTAATACGTTTCAATACCGCTTGTGAGACATACTAAATAATGGCGCATGAATTGTAATGTGAAGAAATGTATTAAGAATCGGGCTGACTGAGGAAAGGCGATATGGCCCCCAGCTAAATTTGAGGAAGAACTACATAACTGGCACGCTATATAAACTGGATTTCACAAACCGTTGTCAATTGTTAGAATGAGTCTATTTGAATAAGGAGCCGGGAACACCCAAAGCGATAATTAATGTGCACTTAAAAACATGCATGTAATAACCCACTGACGTAAGCCTACTTTACGGATTTCCCCCTTAAACCTACACATCTACACACATGTTATGTATGCATTTCTCTGCCTACACTTGTTAAAGAAGGTCAGATACAAACATAGAGACACTTTCTTCAGTCACACAATTAATTGTGCCCACAAAGTCTGCATTTCCTAGCCACTTACCTTTTATTTCGATGATCAACAATGATCCCTTTGCACTTTTTCGGATGTTTTGTTCAAAGAATTTAGTTGTTCAATTTATTTTTAGTGGATCTGTTCTGAGCTCCGTTAGATGAACATGAGTCCATTTATTGCTTATTCCTACTCATTTCTGACTGCCGCGGTTGATCTCAGACTAATTTGGGACTGAATACTTTCTTTTTCCAACAGCTGGTGGAAATGTGTGTTTTACTAATGTGATCACGCCCTTTTATTCCACTGCTTATTGAGACAAAGGTACGAACTTGAATTCGAGTTTTGTTCAGCAGGTGAATTCTGAACAGTATGAAAAATATCGTACAGTTGGATCGGTTGTGCTGGCATCAGTTGGCTGACCCACATCTCGATTCTTATCCATGAACTTTGATGGCTTATCTTTCACTGGCTGTATGTAACTTCTACTTCACTTTCAGCAATGTTCGAACGTAGGAACAACCACGAGAAATTTCCACCGTTCTGGCCTTACTTAAACCTGAATCTAAAACGACGACTAGACCAGGTTCAAGAGCATCAACACTTGTCTAATACAAACGGTGACAACAGTGATCTTGTTCCAATAAGTACATTAAGTGTGTACGATTTTACACGGGGGCATAAATAAAGAAAACTGAACTCTAGAACAATATCAGGAATAAGCCATTCTCTGTCATTAAATGGACAATTAAGCCACCAACCCACTGCCGGAGACGCAGAGTATAAACTAAAATTTTGCAAACGGTTGCCACATTAATTCATACTTGTAGTGGAAGTTAGTTAACAAAATTTCCAAGAGTATATCATATGTGTCACGTGAATCGTTGAAACTTGTTCAAACACACCGATAGTTTGTATCACCTTCAAGTAACTGCACAGATAAGTGGTCCCTGGTGAGTGGGCTGGAGGTAGTAAGACTTTAGCGGCCACCTTTTACTTTGACTGTGATCAGCGTTATTTCGTTGACTCTGGTACACAACATGCGTCCTAAATTACTAGCATATTATTATGGCAGCGGTATATAAGCGAACACTTGTATATTTGGTTTTCAGTAGCTTGCTAGTAGTTGGGACTTTGCATGAATTCAACTGAATATTTTCGAATTACTTAGAGTAAGCTAACACACAACTGCTACATATTTATGACCTTCGTGAATTTCCCATAGAATTTGCTTGGTTTCAAACTACTCGTACTTCATTTACTTGCGAAAATGTTTAGTTTCAAAAACATCTTCGAAGATAAAGAAGACTTTTGTAGGTTACTAATTATGAGCCTGCAAATGGCTGTGATATTATTCCAATTCACGGAAAGAATACGTTAAATCTCTTTCGAATCCTCGTGGACGTTATCCAACACACCCGGTCGCTGGTGAGTTGAACGTGACTGTTGTCGTGGAGACATTTAGCGGTTTAATGTGTGTATTTATCAACTGGATAACAATATTGGGAAATAAAATACAGTTTTTTTCATTTTTTGCGGAATGCTGGCAACAGTCGGTTGAGGAAGTTGGTGAGCTTCGAAAGTGTTGGGTGTGAATACTGAAGTTGCTTTGGATGGAATCATCAATTTTAGAAAGCATAAAAGAGTGGTACCGGCTAAGTTTTCTCATTGTCCGCTGAGGCCAGCGTGGGGCTGTGGTCTTGTTGCCCGCCATTAGCCTACGGATGCCCGTGCGGTAAGTTATTTTGAAATTTTGTGATATTATTCAGTTATTGCTCGAAGATGATTGCGTTCAGTATTAAACGAAACACGCCACCTGCTTCCAACGCTTTTTATCAAGCGTAAAAGGTTTGTGGAGTCTAATAAGTGCTTTGGATAGGGAAACAGAGTCACGGTAGAATCAAATAAATGGCTGCCTATAGTTAGCCAAACCAAATATTATATCTTCCGGATTTATACGTTATGTCTTCTATCCGGCTGTGAATCGTAACTTAGGTATTCGTGAGGAGCCACCTCTGGAAAAGATGAAATCATATATTGGCTATATGTCCGCCATGTGAATCAATGGGCCCCTTTACGCAGCGGAAAAAATTCACCCACATGATGGTAATGTATAAAACACTGTTGCATATTTTCAATTTAGTTTATCCTTTATTGATACTTAATTAGGCTTTCTTCGTTGAACAGTTACTCTTTTATTTCCGTACATGTTTTGCTTCTATTTATAGCCGGTGTGAAGTCAATTACAGTGTACACAGTCAAATAACCTGGGACATTATCATGTGCATATGTTTCATTGAAAGAGCTGCTTTCTGTTATATATGCCGCGCATCTGTTACCCCCATCACAGTGAGACCTAGAGAGCATGTGACAGGAGTTCCCAGCGTTTGCCATAGGTAATAGAGGAATACCTATTCAATGCAATGTGCATCGTAATATTAACTGCCACCACATTTTAATTCTTTGTCCCATTCAGATCGTTGAAATAAGTGCATTCACATTACAATTCCGCACATTAATTGAGGTAGATTAATACCGATAAGTGCCTCCTTCAGTTTTTGAATGTCATTCACATTTTGCTTGGGTATATTAAGTGCAACATACCAACCATAAGTTACATTCTGAACATCGGTTTTTGTTCACTGCACAATAAATCACACTGCTTGTCAGAGAATTTTTATCTACATACGCGGTTTTACCGTGTTATCTTACTTCAGAGATACATAAGAAATATTGATGTGGAGGATCAGAGTGAAATTCCAATTTACGTTCTCAGTAGAGTGTAAACAAAGAAACCAATGTACTGATATAAAGGCCGTGTTGTGCACCTGTGAACAAAATGTGCACGTATTTCAAGTGGTGCTTTTTGTATGTGTATCTGCGCGTCTCACAGTTAGCTGATGAGCGATGTGAGTCCTTTGGATTAAT
Source organism: Paragonimus heterotremus (assembly GCA_013368495.1). Taxonomy (NCBI): domain Eukaryota; kingdom Metazoa; phylum Platyhelminthes; class Trematoda; order Plagiorchiida; family Troglotrematidae; genus Paragonimus; species Paragonimus heterotremus. Next base: position 17,265 of record LUCH01002810.1, on the reverse strand, counting down.
GAAAAGTATGAACTGAAATATTAATGCGTAGAGGTTAGGGAAAAAGCAAAATGTGTTAGGTAGATGCGTATTATTTGTGGAAGAATTTTTTGGGGCAGTCCCTAATTTACCCTCATGGGTCCTCCAGTGATAAGGTCATATTTGTTTCCAAAGCTGGCTACGAAAATCCCCAAGGGATCACATGGAATACGCCGCCTGGGCTGTCACTATGGTCGTTAAGCACGTGCATTTTCACTTGGCCGGCACTGGCACACACAAGCGGACTGCCAGGATACATGTCTGTACACTACAACTGCTTTAGATGTATCTCTTTGGCATCCAGGTGAAAATATCCCGGATACTTGATCGATGACAGCCGTTGTTATCATGTGCTTGAAGTAAGTACCGATGTGGTGACCTGGAGATAACCCTGGTTTGGCTGTTGTGAAATGTGTAAAATTCCCCCAAAATCTTAGTTCACACTGTACACAGGGTCTTTGCCTGTCGTCTGCTTGCTGCATGCAATCGCGATTATTTGTTAACAAGTTTGAAGGCTTGGGCACAGGCGCCTATGCGCCATATAAACTGTTTTGGTTTGTTTGAAGCTCGAAGGTTAGATCCCCAATCGCCCTAGCTATAGCTAGCGTAAGTATACTTACACTTAACGGTTTCCTTCAACGCTGATTAAGACCTAATGTAATTATCGCACAATATACGTTCGGTCTCCAGCAATCATTTGTCCTCTCATTCCGCGTCTAGTGTTCACTGTGTATACATGGGAAAGCGTTAGTGCACGTACGCACTGAACCAACAGGTGAGTTACTATTACTTTCTAGGTTAACTAGTTAACCTACAAAATTGCAAGCTTGAAATCGAAGCGCGGAAAGCTGTTGCCTACCAGCGTAAGAAGCTGGACTACCAGGCTGTCAGCCGCCATGTCCTGTGAACTGAACTGAACTGAACTGGACTGGACTAAACTTACAAGATGTCATTAAAAGTGCGATTTTCAATTTGCGTAAACTTCAAACTCAAACTCACGCGTTCGATGGTTTCGAATTTCACTTCTCCAACCTTATTGTTGCGGATAAAAACTGCACACTGGCCAGTGACTTCATCTTGTCCACCAGTTGATACTCGTATCGTGGGTTTAGACGTAGTATTGAAACGTACTAGCGTTCCTATTCTTCCCACGGAGTCTCGAAGTGAACGTATGAACAAAAGTGATCAACTCACCAGTTGCTTTATGAAGAGTGAAGAATATTGCTCGCAATCCATCGGAAGACAAAAATTCTTTAATTAAACTTTTCTGAAAACCCACATTAGCACGTAATCTTGGTCAGTTTTGGTCAGTTTTACTTGGTTTCCTGCCAGAACGGCCTCTTCGACAAACGTTCTTTCAATGTTATAAAAGTCGCAGAGTTTATCTATTAGGTAATGAAATCTGTTGTCTTCCGAAAGTTGTTTTGTTTTCAGCTGCAAATCATTAAATGCCTAGTTGCCAAAACATATATTATATACTTCGAATATTTCAGACCTCTTTATTGTTTATGCGTTCTTTTGAATCATGATCCATTGCACTGTTGCCAACTTTTCTAAAGGTTGCTGATATCAGTAACAAAAAAACACGTGCAAACACTGAAGAATGATCATAAATTCGGAAATATAAATGTTTGTAGCTACATATGCATTTAGGAGATTTAAACAAACATTCGCTCTTTACCATTTTTCGAAACCTTACGTTACGTGCGCATTATGTGACTAGGAACATTAATTTCAAGTGACTTTTACGAGTAAGATTGACAAAATTCTGTTAATTATTTCGAAACATTTGGCCGTTTGATTAGTGGCCCATTTATGCTGACAAATGTACTGTACGTTGTTTTGATTTATCGCTTTCCGTTGTTTTATATGGTTATACCGCTTCCGTAGTTTGTACATAAGGTACTGTTTTAGTAGTGAACATTTTCCATGTTCTTTGAGAACATATCATTGGTCCGCTTTGTCATCCTCTGGTTGTGTGAACCACTTCACTCAATACCGGTTTACAACGCACGCTTATTTTTGGTTTCTCGATCCGAAACTGTCTTGCCTCAGACGACGCACGGCTTCTGTTGCTATCTTCGCTGACATAGGCTACCTCACGGATAATGTTCTATTGAAGTTTTGGTGTGGCGTTTTTCTCATTTTCTCTCACAAACGATGCTTCATTTTTATACAAATTTTCACCACAGCTTTGCATATTGTTCGAACTGATAAAAGGGAATTCGCAAATCGATACAAAATTTGTGCGGACTGATCTGCTGTCCCCTCCGTTGCGCAGTCGCGTGACGATACTATACGGATCTTTCAGCCAATGTATTAGCTTCGTGGTACTACGAATATGGTAGCAGCGCTGATTGCGCTTCTGTAGTCCACGGCAACTCTGTGCTATTACCCACTTCCGGACACTGGTAATTTTGAATATTGGGGTGGTCATCTGGAGCACTTGTGAACTATTTCCTGTGAGTCAAACCTTTTTGATTACCATAGCTTGCTGGAAACCTGTAACTATTTTGTTTCATTCGTTCATTTCATTATCACCGATAGCCGAGTGAAGTACACTCGCAATTATCTAGTCTATTCAGTAGCTCATTTTGACCACTACAAATTGGTGAGCCCCGACTTAGTCAACCTCTCCACACCTTCTTCCATCGGCATAAGTCAATGAACTCTAAGTGCCTCCACGTTGTGTTTACTTCTGTTTCCCGTTGGTTTGTTCAGTCGTCTCAAACTTTAATGTGATCACTACCCCATTAATTTTGCGTGCTAAAAGTATCTGCTCTTACCATACCCGACCACGACTGTTCAACCGAGCAGCTAACGGCATCCGTGCACATCAAACTGCCCGAATTTCCAGTCAACAACCCTCGTCTCTGGTTTAGACAAGTTGAAGCTTTGCTTCGAACGAGGCGCATTAAGTTGCAAACCATGAGGTACTCCCACATAGTTCAGTCCATCCCGACCGAGATCGCTGAAGAAGTCTCGGATGTTATTGACAACATGCCTGAATACCGACCGTACGATAAGCTGAAAGACGTCCTAATTAGCAGGGTAGATGTTTCTAAACAGCGGGAGCCAGACCAACTATTTTCTGAAATGAAGCTAGGTGACCGCATGCCATCCCAACTCCTAAGACACATGAAGCAGCTTCTTGGAGGCAGAAGGATGGACGACACCATTTTTCGACAGTTGTGGATTAGAAACCTACCACCGTAGACTCGTGAACTTTTGGCTACGTTCAGCGGTGCTGTGCCTATAGAGGAACTAGCGGAAGCAGCTGACAAAATGTTGGAGGTTCAACGTAGTCCCCAGCCGATGAATACTGTTACCAGCCAGCCTTATGATGATGTACGTCATCAAGTAGAGTGTTTGGCAAAACAGGTCCAACCACTGGTTTTTAGTTTACACTCTCGATCGCACAGACATCGCAGCCGATTTAGAACACCGTCTCGCTGTCCGTCAGTAGAAGCATACAAAGACCATGGTCATTGTTGGTATCACCGTTCGTTCGGTCACCCAGCAAAGAAGTGCGCTCAGCCTTGCACCTTCACTACCTCACCGGTATCGCTAGGAAACACAGTGAACGGTCAGTGATAGCGATGGCTGTGCCTGGTGTCTCCTTCAAACGTCGCCTTTTTCACATCCCTGACAAATCTACAGGCTATAACTTCCTAGTCGACACCGATGCTCAGGTAAGTGTGATCCCATGCACCACAGACGACCGCTAAAGTTGTCAACTCATTTTCGCCTTACAAGCAGCTAACGGAACACCGATACAAACGAACGGCCGACGTTCACTCATCCTTGATCTTGGACTGCGATGTCAATTCCACTGGATTTTATTGATGGCAGACGTTTAGACCTCAATCCCCGGTGCCAATTTCCTATCCCATTTTGGTTTCTTGACAGATGTTCAGCACCACACGCTTTTGGACAGCCTGAATTCCTTGAGTGGTAAGGGCAAATTAACTAACATGAATTCCATCAGAATCCATATGGCAGCACCCAAGCCCTCAAAATATTCTCAATCGACCCAACAATACCCGCAGTTCATCAGTCCGCCGTATCACCCGCATTCTCTGAAACACGACGTGATACGTACCATAATGACCAAAGGACAACCAGTAACCGCTTGCCCCAGACGTCTTCCCCCCGAAAAGCGGAAAATTGTTAAAACGGAATTTGACCACATGCTTCAGCTTGGTATTATCTGCCCACCCAAGAGCGCATGGTCTCCTCTCTTGCATTGGGACCGTAGGAAAACACCAGTCGATTGGAGACCCTGTGGTGATTTTCGAGCGCTCGACAATGCTACCGTACCCGACCGTTATTCAATTCCCCACATTCATGAATTTTCTGTGACTCTCCATTCTAAGCGCATTTTCTCTAAAATCGGCTCGGGGCGTGCATACTGCAAAATCCCTGTCGCTAAAGAAGACATTCCCAAGACTGCGATCAGAACTCCACTTGACTTGTACGAGTTCCTTCGAATGTGCTTCGGCCTGAAACGCGGCTCAAACGTTCCAACGTTTAATGGATCAGGTTGTACATGGTCTAGATTTTGTCTGTGTTGTCTTTGACGATGCTTTGGTCGCCAGTCGTTTTGTCAGAGAACGTGAAACACATCTTTGTGTTGTGTTGGAGCGCTTGAACGAATCCAGGATATCCATAAATTTGGCAAAATGCGCTTTGATTCTCCTGAAAACCTCATTGACACAGGTGGCACTAAACCCTTAGACACAAAAAAGCAAGCGTTACAAGAACATCCCATTCCGGATTCCATCAAAAGGCTTCATGGTTTCATTGGAATTGTCAACCATTACCGTCGCTTTATTCCTCATTGCTCACAGCTTCTGGAGCCATTAACTGACGTGCTCCGTGATGATAGAAGGGGCGTTGTCTTAAGTCCTGAGGCGCTGCAAGCGCAGGACGACACAGAGAAAGTACTCATTAACGCAACGATCCTTGCTCATTTAAATTCAGAGCCGGCTGTTCATTTGATATTTTCGATCGATGCGTCCGATTATGTAGGGGTAGTGCTTTAGCAATGCGTCGGTGGTGAAGCACGGCCGGTCTCATCTCATGCCCAAAAGGTATAACCCGCACAAGCTAGTTATTGCACCTTCGATCGTGAGCTGTTTGCTATCTGTTTGTCTATTGGACATTTCCGTCCTCTGTTAGAAGGATGGATCTTCGCCGTTTTGAAGGATAGTAAGCCTTCAGTCTAAGCCTTTAAAGCTAGTCAGGATAAACATTCCTTTCGTAAAATTCGACACCTCAGTGTTATGGCCTAATTCACGACGGATGCCAATCACATGGACAGAAACCCCAATGTAGTTGCCGATGCGTTATCAAGACTACACGCTGACGCAGCTTCTGGCATGTAGGACAAAGCTCGAGAAAATGGCTGAGATCCAAAAGTCAGATACATTTTATACATCCGTTTGCTTATCACCCTTCTAGTGTTCACGTATCCCCCTAACTTTTTTCGGGTCCACCATTGTGCGTGATACTTCAACGGGCATTCCATGTCCAGTCCTGTTCCTTTCTCTTCGTCGGCCAATTTTTCTCCAGCTAGATTCTTTGCGTCACCCTGGTGTTCGCTCCACGCTCAGACCAATTGCTGCCCGCTATGTTTGGTTCAGTATAAGCAACTATGTGCACTGATGGACAAACTCATGCATTCAGTGTCAGAGGAGCGAGGTATCTCGCCACACCGTCACATCCCCAGGAAATTTCTTCAATCCAAACGCACGTTTTTCCCATGTCCATTTTGAACCGGCCAGCCCATTACTCCCATCAGACGGCAAAACGTTCCTGTTTACGTGCAGCGACATAGTTGCACGATGGCATAATGCTGTTCTCCCTAGTGATATTTCGTCGGAAACAGTCGCCAAAACGTTCCCCTAACATCGGATCGCCAATGTTGGCGTCACACTGTTCGTTACTACGGACCAAGGCTCGCGTTTCCAGGCAGCTCCTTCCCGCGACTTGACCCGTCTGTTGAGTTGTGCACCCATTCGGACGAATAAATACCATCCTGCTGATAATGGGATGGTTGAACGTTTTCACCCGTAGGTGAGAGCATCGCTCACGGCACAGTCGACACACAGTTGCACAGAGCGCTTACCACTCATTTTACTAAGCATCGGATGTGTTCCCAGGGAAGATAAACAATGTTCCACCGCTGAATTGATCTGCGAAACGACACTACGTTCCCCAGGTGATCTTTACAGCCAAAACACACAAACCGCAGATATGACGAACTACGAGCGCCGGCTCAACCAACACATGGAAGCAATCTGTGCCAATACGACTAGACACCATTCCTGTCCCCAACAACTTCGCAAGAACTTTGTGACTTGCATTCATATTTTTGCTCGTTGTGTCGCAGACCGGCGTCCACTTCGACCACTTTACAATGTTCATTCTGAATTGATCTCACGAACGGACAAATTTTTCAACACCGAACGTTCCGGAGAGCGTGTTACCATGAGTAATGATCGCCTCAAACCGGCATACGATGACGCACATCGGGAAACTCCCTCTCAATGATTTACTCATTTTGCCGAACCACAGAACCCTGAAGCATCCCCCTCCTCCTCCCCACACATTCAACTTTGTACCCAGAATTGGCAGTGACACCAAAAAGCACCTTAACCTCGTCCGTCAGCCAGCCAGACCCATGCAACAACAACACTCCTCACTCATCCATCTCCACCCTGTCCGCCTACGCGTTTAGGTAGACAGGCTACTTGACCAGCCTGTTTTCTTCGATAACTTTCATGTCCCCACTCTTACTTATCAGACGACCATGGAGCACTCATTTCTCACAAATGCTCTGGAATGGGTCTGTTGTAGAGTTTTTCTTATTTTCGCCCACAAACGATGCTTCATTTTTGCACAGCAGCATTTTGCATCACCTTTGTATGTTGTTCAAATTGATAGAAGCTACCTAGAAAAATAACAAAAATTTTGTACGCGCCGGTCCGTTGGTCTACGGCTGGCAATCATGTGCTCCGTGTGCCTATTCGTGACAAACAGTGCACAGAGTGCAAAATCTGTCCTGAAATTTAACCTGAAAAAATATCCGGGGAAGTGACCGTCATCTAGCTTACCCTTCTGCTTTCCTCATTAGGTAGCCGTTTAACAGAGATTTGCAGCCCTCGAGATGATAAAAAGATCGCATCCCTGGAAAAAACGCTCCTCACGCCTCAAGGGGTCCACCTGGGGCCACTCTTTGAGCACATCAGTCAAGTCGTATATACTAGCTTCAGAAAACACATGTTCACCACTGGACGTGTTCAGCAGATGGTCGTAAAAGCTGCCACTGTCCTGGGGCATTACTACTGTTAGGAGGCAAATTCATCAGAACAATCTAATCAGGACATCGGTGACGGCTGAGGAAATCAGTCCTCCCTGTAAACGAGTCAGGCTCTCGGTGACGGTTTGCGAAATCAGACAAAGCACTGAGGGGCACGTCGGACCAACGAACAGGAGACGTGCAAGTGAGCGTGTGTGTCGCGCCAGGACTATACATGCAAGTGAGCATGAATGTCGCGCCAGGTCGATACGTGCAAGTGCGCGTGGGTGTCACGCCAGCCGGGAAGTAACGCCTATGGAATTGGCATTACTTGGCCACTTGGCAGCGAAGTGGCCTAAACAAGCAGAGAGTGAATCAACAAGTAAATGGCCATATTTGGCCACTATTTCATAATATATATTTACAGGCATTTTATTGGTTTGTCGAACTGGTATTTGGCAATACAGCGTGTTTGTCCGCAATCGTGTTCTTCTTGTATCTGCGCAAGTAGACTGGGTGAAGCCGCATAGCAGGGACCCACGTCAAGCAGTCAGGCCGTATTAGAACGTTTGGCAAGGAAAAGGCGCGTTACATCAACTACCGAGTGTCGCGCCTCGAATTTGTCGACCTTTATCCATCGTAGTTTCAATGATTCCGCGGTGAGTTGCCCTCTGAACATGTTTTATTCGACGCAAAATTCGTGCAACAGTTCTCCACCTCAGGGGAATTAAACCGCCCAGCAGGTAACGATAATAAGCTCTACATATTCCGGCCTCCGACCCTTTTCAGACAATCGTTCTTCTCTCGCACGTTTCAAAGTCGCTGAGACAGCTTCTCAATTCAGATTGCTGGTTGCCATTCTGTGAACCGTCTATTCTGTTACTAGATTTCCACTCACTCAGAAACATCGTTATATCAATCATTCGGTCTGTTTTCAGTACGTGCGTTAATCACCGAAAGCGACACCACACCCTGCTTCCACTGGTCCGATTGACAGACGCTCTTTGGATATCAGAACTGACATTCTGAATCCTGGTAACATGGGCCTTTAGTTTCGAACTCTTATCGAGCTCGTTAAAATCTCTATGGAAGGTTGACAGATGATGTAGGAAGCAGCAGACTTTGAGTGTTTCGTATCTTGACGTGTGGTGTTAAATAGGCAAAAGGAATAACTCTGAAAATTTGATACCATTTCAGTGTTTACTGGCTGAATGGACATTGACCAGTGCGATACATGAAGCTGTAAGATCAGATGACTTGGATCATGACCTCAGGAAAGGTGTGCCATGTCACACAAACATAATGAAGGAAGGCTATCTACAATTCAATCGGCAGTGTTTTATCTCGAGTTTGTTGCGGTAGCCTTTCATACTATCTGTTTTTATCATACAATTTGCTTATTCGTGTGAACTGTCACAAGTCTACGCATTAGTTTGAGTCGATGGTGATTTAGCGGATAAACATCTGCTTCCTTGAAACGGGTCTCAATGTGCTTGGTTTTTAATCCTCCGGGAAGAAATCGGGTCCGAACCGAAGATCCACCCTCAGTATGAGGTGGCGTGAAGCTGTACTACAGAGGCAGGGGACAGGAGGAATAAAGTTGCTGGCAAAGTCGCTTGAGTGCGGCCAGTGTTCGTAACATTCTTGACACCTGCAGTCACGCTCAGAGGCCTTGGTAACAAATGTGGAGCAGGTAATCTAAAGTAATCTTCCACAGAAACTCCGTGGATATGAAAACCATTCCAACAGTAGGCGACACAAACGATTGAGAATACGCCTGGCTTAGTATATCTCGCAGCTCGATTCAGAGATCCATGTCTAAGACCATTTTATCAGGATGTTATAGTTAATTTTCCAGATCAGGACAGGCAGCAGGTACATAAAACTCCGGTCAACCCTTAACATCATCAGCGAGCAATAGCAGCGGAGACGAACTTGAGGGAGGAAAATCACTGATGGGGCTAAGGAACAAAAACTGGCTTGGAACAGACCACTACGGCACATCGATGAACCTGTCTTTATAAGTAGGGGACTGACTATTAATTTCATTGGGGTCGGTCATATTATTTTTGAGATTGTTGAAATTTGTTTGAGTAGGACTGAAAGTTGGCCGCACGCCTTGTTGTCTCCCTTCAATAAATTGTATTAATCACCTTCAACCTCACTTGAACTGCTGCTACCGTTTCCATTTATTATCATTTAGCCTGGGCCCCGTGAATTTTTGTTATTACCAAAATGAGAGAGTTTTCATTCATACTTTCTCCTGAGTAACTCACGATTTCTATAGTTTGTCGATCCGCTAACAGTCATTTCATCCCTATGCAATCAATGATCATTTGAGGGAGTGAGTTCATTTCCGTTTTATTGTTCTTCTTTACCGAACAGCGTTTGGTTGTCCATTTTGTTGGACGGGCGCACTGTTTTCAAGTTCTGAGGATTTTTTACATTCAAGATGAGAGGTTTAAATTTCCGGTATAATTACCCAATTTGTATCGAATTTAGTTAGGTTTTTACCAGGGGACCGTTTGTTTTCGAAACTTGTATACTTAGTGTATTGAATACTGAGGTTTATTTTTGTCTTCTCCCATTTAGGTTTCAGTATTTTCTTTCAACCTGGCAACCTGTTAATAAAAACCCGCCAATACGGTCGTCTTCCCCTTTGGAACTGAACTCGTTGCTCAGCGGGCTCAGAATTTATAGACGCCCGTCGCTTGCAGACGCGAGTATTCCACATCCAGCCCGTCCGCAGACGTTGACAGTAGACTAAGCGTTGCTGGATTAAACACCGGATATCCGATATAAACAACTTTAACTGACGCTTACCAGTGTCAATTATTCGCCCGGGTAACGCGCGGGTAGCTCGAAATTTGCTTCAAATTTGCTCGCTATCATTGTCTATTCACACTTTTGTCATATGGGTGCTTTGTGCATCATACATTTAATTACGATTACTATTATTCGTTGGCGAATAACATACTAACCTCGGCCCGTATTCACTTATCTGCTTAACAGTATCTATATCCGTTTTATATTGTACCGTTTAACGCACCTATTCGGCCGACTGATATCTGAGCAAATATTTGTTCCGTTCTACTGTTTACTGGCTTTACACTCTGTCTCGTTTGCCTACCGTTTTGCTTTATATAGAGCTAACACTTACGTTTTACTTCACAATGACACGCTCGAAATCCATCAGCATCGGTGGTTCAGAAATATCGAGTTTATGTGGTCGTTTCGGCTGTTGCAAGACTGTTCAGAACAGTATGCATTGCCAAACGTGTCTACATTGAGACCAGGTTAAGTGCACCGGCCTCAAGAAGGACCAATACACTCTGTTGGCTTCGTCAAAAAAGCCATTTATCTGCATGAGCTGCCTTTTTCGTGAAGGTTGCATTTTATCCGGGGCTGTATGCGTTCCGCCACCGGCCACTGCCAGTGAGCAGAAACATAACTCGCTAAAGTGTAGTCGCAAGAAGTCTGGAGACGTCAACGCAATGCACATGGCCACAGTTTGAAAAGCTCTGGTTGATACCCAGACGGCTTTATCTGACATGAGGTCAGAATTGAACTCACTGAACGAGTATGTTGCTCTCGCCCTTCCAGGTGTGGCGGTTGCTCCTAAGGCAGTGGCCCTATACACGGCATAGATTAAGGAAGCTGCGACAAATCTGAGGGACAGGGCACTCCGGGAGAGGAGGCTTCTTCTGTGAGGACGAGTTCCGACCACACCCTCTCCAGGTGAACAAGCAAGAACGGTGTTTAACGCCGCATTCCCTCTGGAATGGACAAGCTCAGTTTCCACCAGCAGACTTCGCTCAAAAGCTACCAAGAAGTCACTTGGACTTCTTGTGACGTTAACCGGGAGGATCAGCGCGGGGGAAGTACTGGACAAGACAGTTCAGTTAAAGAAAAGTCACACGAATTTGAAAGGTGTCTCACTGGATCGCTCACTGCAGGGGTGGCGGAAACGCTCGCAGCTTGATGGAACAAGGTCACGCATTGACGATGACCCTAAACTTTAAGCCGACGTGAGGGTCCTTATTCCCAGTCCTACGAAGGGATCAGCGCCTCCGAATGGACCCACCCATATTATCACACCCATATCAAAGACGGCTGTCTTCATCCCCTTGGATGACCAATCATCACTGGGGCTGCACGGGTCGGAAGTAGTAGCTCCCAAAGAGGCCATATAGCAACAGTCTTGATCTAACCCCCCACTCATGAGACATCCAGAAAGTTCTATCCAAACTTACTTTATTCCTAAGCTATACAACCCAATGAGTCTGCTCGGGTCACCTTCAACTTCTAGAAAGGCTCGTACTTGGCTCAGTCCAGCCGCATTTCCCTCTTTCTTCTCACGGCCATTTCTTCCTAAGTTCTCCTCTAACCAAAAACCGCACCCAGATTTTCGGAAGTGCAAAGTTGCAAACCACCCTCCGATACCTCAAAAAGTGAGAAAGGTCCACAAGCCGTCAACCCTGAACAACCGGAAATGAAAGAGGCGTCCCGTAGGAACGCTCACATATGCTCAGGCGGTGAAGAAACGGCCGCAACCCACCAAGAGGATTCAGGAAACTCTGAAACGGTCTACACACTCCCCATCACTACAAGGACTGCTTTCTCAGGCTCTTCCTCGCGACCTTCAGTCTCTTTTTGCACCCAGCCAAATGAGGAGGTAGCCCTCAGGTGCGTGTAAACTAACTGCCTGAGTCTTTCAAACAAACTGCCTGAAATCAGACAGTTGATGCGCCACTCTTGCCCACATATTCTTGCTTTAACAGAAACCTGGCTTTCCACAGATATCAGTGATAACGAACTGCATGTTCCTGGATACCCACTGTACCAAACAGACTCCACTAGTGGACGCATGGGAGGTCGTGCTGTTTTCCTAAGCCAGAAGCTGCCAGTACCAACTGTCATAGGGGAATTCACCTCCCCAGAGAAGTGTGACGGTCTGCGGTTTAAACTCCAGCTTCGTAGTCGTGACACGCTCCTTGTCGGTGTTATTTACCGATCACCGTCGTGCGGCGCATCTGACGACGAGGCCATTCTTGCAGGGCTAGGTCATCTCTCGTCTACATAGCGTTTCTCCCATCTTCTCATTATGGGTGACTTCAACGCACCCAAACTCAACT
>LUCH01002809.1:55165-73490 GCA_013368495.1 Paragonimus heterotremus | reverse complement strand
TGTACCTGTATCCATATCATTTCTAGTTCTTCCGTTTAGCCTTCTTTTAATACTTTTCAACCTTCTTAGTAACGTTTTCTTCCAGGATATTCCACGTCACTGTTGAGATGAGCGGCTGCCCGAGCCACAGTACCTTTTGGTCTGGCTCATGGTTTCTATGATGATGGGCGCTATTTAACGCTCTGTCTAATGTTCCCGAACGCTCTTTACAACCTTACTGCGACGTGGGACAGGGTCGCTTTTTTTGTTTATATTTGATGTTGACTAATGTAGTTGTGGCGGTTATTGACAGGCTTGTTTACTTAGCAAGTCGCATCGACTGACGGCGGTATAGCGAATGAAATTGAAGATCGTGCTTCTAAGGATAAAGTGGTATTTGCCAGTCTGGGATTGTGCAGGCTGTGTTGTGCTACGGCTGCGAAGCTGGGCCACTCAGGTTAAAAGACGAATCATTTTCCAATTATTGACCGCCGATATTTGTTTTCGAATGGCACCAACGGATTGACACCGAGGAGGTTAGAAGGCGGGTATTTGGTAGTGCACGTTAAGCGAACTTTCTTTTCCACTGTTTGAGTATGCACAGGTTCGGATGGTCAGGCCACATTTTTTTTTACCACGACCGACTGGACAGATGGTGACCTGGCAAAGAAATAAAGCCACTCACTATGCTGTTAATGTCTGCTGGGCCTGTGCTCTCTCGGCATACAGAGTCAGTGGTTGGTGGCCTTAGATTATGTGGCGGCCAGTCGGGCTCGGTGGCGTGGATGTTACCCTTGTTAGTTAGGTGGACAACCATCAAACAAACAGTTGTATTTATTTACTGCACCTTTACATTGCCTTCTCATTTGCATTGTGGCTCATCATTGATGCTTTATTTACTGTGGACCAATTACCCTATCTCATCCTTCTCTGAGCATTCATCACCCAGCGTGTTTTCAGCCGATAAACATTCCATCAAAACTTGTTTGTCTTCTCAGTCGGGTCGCGTGATTGAACGTACAACTGGCTGATTCGTTCAGCAACTCAGGAACATAACAGTTTGGTCGTGTTGTCTAAGAATTAAGTGCACTTAATGATATAGAACAAAGAAAGCAGCTGATGACACCTTACTGTGGTGTTACTTTGATTTTAAATGTTTCAGTACAGACAATTGTTGCTGACAGTGAATCCACCCCACTGGTGGGTGCTGCGGCTTAATATTCACAACAATTTGTTTTTCACTCCAGCCGGTATCAGCTTACTTCTGAAAGAAGGTTCACAATTTGGCGACGTGGCAGTTGGCTTTACGCTAATTACTCTCGCTTCTCAGAATCGGGTAACAGTCTCAACACATGTATGACATCCTCCTAGACTCCGGATGTCTGGAACAGCGTGGTGTCTGGTGTGCCATTGGTTTAGTCACCCAGATTGCCGGGTCTTGACCGGAAAAGAATCCATTAGTCTTTGTGTTATTGAAAATGACACATGTTTAGTGGCGTTTATTATCTGAATGGTTGGGCTCGCGCTCTCTTATGTACTACTGTTAGGTTAGTTGTAGTTTCACTTTATTTTCTGAGAACTAATTGTTACGTGTGCAATTTTAAATATTGAGTTTACAATAGTCTCAGTCATTCATTATCGTCCCATGCTTTGAAACTTGCTCGGATCAATTCAGTTTTCAACTGGTTTCTCATTATGTAGAACATACCTACGATCACTTTGACGTTAATCTCTACTGAGATTATTTCATCTTGCATATTGAGTGACAAAGCATTATTTTCACGACTACATTAACTAGGATGATGTACAGTGTTTTCAGTTTTTCGTAGCTGACCTTGTACTCTGTCACTGAACTCCAAAATATATTCTGTGTCTAACGACAGCTCATGGAGGAAGAATTGATTCTTCATATTGAAGATACAGCAAAAGTCAAATCTATCGTGACATCTAAGCGATTTGATGAGGTATTTCTCCTTCATTGTTCTAACTGTAACTTTTGCTAGATTATCGCTTTGTTCGATGACTTGCTATTGAACGATGAATCAGAGACTGGCGTCAGTCTGATCGAAGCGGTTACCTATGGTCAGATTTTTATTTTCCATATGGAGTTTTTGAATACAGGGGTCTATGAGCATGAAGAATTGCTAGAGATATGTGAATCCCTTCTAGATCGTGTATGGGTTCGTTGTCTCCCGAATATATACAGATCGAGTATCTCTCTATTTCTCAATAGCTGCGTATGTTCCGCTGGTTTTTCGACTTCAGTTCTATTCCCAGGTCGAGTGTCTTGAGGATTGGAAACTGGAACGTCTTTGTATCCATGTGATCAATAAACTTTCCACAGATTCCATGGAACCCGGTTGGTTAGTTGTTGCGTTACTTGATGCACCCGTATTAGCATTTTTGATACGTTCGGTAAAGCATTGTCACGCCTAGAAAATTCAACAGTCCTCCTTACTCCGTTGATTGAACCGTTATGCAATACACAGTAGGCATCACTGTCAGAAATGTGGAATTTCTTAACCATTTCAGGTGGTCATACGCAAACACGCTTAGTCTCATAGAGTGTCTGAAAGATTATCCATTTACCGTACAATTTCGGAAAGCTATACTGCAAAAAACTCTTTCTGACGTTTCACACTGGGAAAGCCACATGATACCGCCCATCTTGAATGCAGCTATGGGTTTCTCTTGTTCCGTAAGTTCTGTTTCTCAATTAGGCCAATTTGCTAGAAAACCATTGCACTCGTTTTGGACCATTTGCGGGTTTATTTCCAGCAGTACGACACATTAGAAAACATGACGTGAGTTCTTTTTGTCTTATACCTATGTACAGCATTCCCACGGGAGTCAAAGCTAATGTCTTGTCGCAAATCTTCGACCGGTGTCAAGAGTCGGAACAGTTCGCTCTGGACATACTGGATTCACTTAAAGTACATCACTACTTCTCTCTGATCAACCACCTTAACACAGAACCTCTCACAAACAAATTTTATTTCAGATTTCACATGTACTCTGCTGTTGACAATTCTTCCAATTAAATCTGTTCAATCTCAGGTAATTGGGCTATATTTCTTTGTTGCTTAGTATCCACTTACAGCTGTTTAGCATTTACCTACTTCTACACTGTCTGTGCTAGTGTTTGGTACAACGACGAACTCCGTCCTAAGTTTCCATATGTGCATTCCTGGTTTCAGGCTCTTCGTTTACTGAACTCTGCGATCCTAACTGCTTTT
Source organism: Paragonimus heterotremus (assembly GCA_013368495.1). NCBI lineage: Eukaryota > Metazoa > Platyhelminthes > Trematoda > Plagiorchiida > Troglotrematidae > Paragonimus > Paragonimus heterotremus. The sequence goes on along the minus strand of LUCH01002809.1, from coordinate 70,275 downwards.
GCGGATACTCGGGTAATCTTGGAATCTTCCTTTCTTCGAGGACTATGCGATGTTCCAGATGATCCTACAAGCCTTATTCTGAATATTTGTCAACAGTGGTAGGCCATACTTTGAATACAGGATTGTTTTTAAATCCTTTCCATACTTTTAAACTTTATCCTCAACCTACGATGGCCGTCATTACTTTCGTAATGTCCAGCTGACATATTCGATTTTCCACCATACAATGATTGCGTGGCCGGTTTTTGGATTCTGTTTGTACTTGCTGGATTCATCCTTGTCACAATATACGAATTGCCGTTGTAACCTATTAACGCGTTATCCGTCAACTGTACTACAAAAACTTTTGCCCGGTAAAATGTATTCCCCATGAATGAAATTAACCGTTCTACAAAGCTGCATTATTTATGTCAGATATGTGTTGTGTCCCTTTTGTTGATTTTCATCAATGGAACCCAACGTTTCACGTTTTTTGAAGGAATGCTTTTTCTGCTGAGCTTTGTATCGGTTGTTGACATAATGTTTCAGAAGAGTGATAGAGAGGGAGAGAAACAACACGAGTTGAATTTTATGAATACCGCATTCGCTCAGGCTGGTTTCTTGAATGTCCTATTAAATTACTGATCACGGAGAGGGGTGTTCAATGACCGTATCAGTTTGACCAGAAGTATTAGCTTCAGTCTTGACGCTTCATGTGGATACTCGAATAAGTTTATCGCGACACAATATCGCTTTCCGGATCTCAACGGCCTGTCATATGTATGCAGCATGAAATCGGAAAACGTTTGCAAAACGACGCTTCAGCGAACGAGCAGAGTGGTGCGTAGCCTACGTTCACAACATTCAACGTTTTTTACGCGTACTTGGGTTGAGGCACATTACATCAGTCCCAAATTCAAAATCCTTTGGAGCAGGTAATCATGTTGTAGGCACGGATCCAATTTGAAAGTGGTTAACCAACCAGTCCCTTCATTCCGTTTCGTCTGATAACCAAGATGGTTTCCAGGTAAAACCGTTTGATATCCTGACAGATATTTTTTACATCTGCACAACAGCAATGCTGTCTGACTTGTGGACATTTCTAGGTCATCCACCAACTGAAAGTTTTAAACAGTCTACTATTCCTTGAGCTCGACAATTGGTCAGATGCTATGATTTTGACCAGACAAGCATATTTGAATAAACTAAACCTCATTTACGTTGGAAAAGCAAAATTGAGCTATAGAACCCACCGAGAGGTTACCCTTTTTGATCTAAAAGCATTCAAACAGTCACTTTCTGTTGCTTCTGATGGTGGTTTATCTTCCGGGTTCAGTATAAGTACGTGAAGCGGATTGGAACTCAGACGTCACGAATAGGTGGAGTTCGTGAAAACTCACAAATTAAACACTCTAGTAGATCGACACTTTATACGCAGGACTGCGCGTACCGTAACGTTGCGCAATGGCTAATTGACCAATGAGAATATTTAACACCATTATGTCAAAAACACTTTTGAACTAGTGCCTGGGTTACTGGATATCTGTGCACTCGCAATTTTCCGCCCTGTTTATTTATGTGACTTCATGTTAAGTCGAGACATTTCTGTTTGTCTAGTTAAGTAGCTTAGACAGGCTGTCCTTGTAGTAGCAGAAAACATCATAATTCAATTTGATGCACTGACTTATGGCCAGTTTAATTTATTTTCGAACGTGCATTTTGTGATTTTAGCGCTTCACAGTCTGTCAAGCACACGTCATACGGTCTGATCTTGCTGGGTTTCGAACTATTGCGTACTGCGACTATGTTCTCCGCTTGCAACATCAACCGTGGCTCACGACTATCAGCTAAGTTACCGAAACCCATCGCGTCTCCCTTCTTGAATCAGCGTCAGGTTAACACACGAATCTCACGTTTGGCAACGGAAATTCTAATACATCTGTTCAAAGTAAATCAGGCCTTACCCTTCGTTACCTGAATGCTTTGTTATTCCACGTCGTGTATTGTTTCACGAATTAACTGGTCGTCGCATGGTTCAGTGACCAGGGCTGTTTTTTCCATAATTGTTAGTGTTCCGACTCGTGTGATGGAGTTTTGAAATAGTTTTTTATGATCGAATAGTTCGGAATTCTGCCGTTTCGCGCCTGTTCTGAATACTAACTGTAGAAGAACACACATTCCGTCAGACCTTAATCGTTAAAGTTCACAGATGCTCTCCTCTGGACGATGGTGCCAATGTGTGTCACGTACCGATTCTGTTGGCAACTCTACGGCCAATCTTACTACCATTCTTGGGATCAGGAGTGCTAGCCAATCCTTGTCATACTTTGTTTGCACCCTTCGATTTGATCTGGACCGTTCACCGCACTGGTGTTTCTCAGTGGATACAGCCAGGCATTTGTTTTGAGTGTTTACTTTTTATCCACCGTTTTCTCTTTATGACGTGAATCCCATCGCTTTCGTCTTCGGCATGATTAATCCGCGCGTGCGCGCAATAAGAAGAAAACCTTCCATTTTTGGCTCTTGTAACAGTTATCAACATGGCGTGCTATCTCTGACTCAGAAAATGTTTTGCTTATAAGTCCTACAGGTCAGTAGCAGTACGGTCGGTCTCTAAGTGTAACTTCCTCATTTCAAGCTCGTCTCTTTCGTACCTAACCGTTTGAGCAGGAAACTAGATGAGACAATGGTAACGTTCTTTTTTCACCCGCATAATTGCACGCCACTTGTTGAATCTGTTCGAAGGCCAGAGTCGACCATTTTCTTTTCGACAAGAGCCGGATGCCACATTTACTTGCAACCATTAAATGAGGTTAGCAACAATATACACTAAACTAATCTGGACTTTTATCTTGTTGAAACGGAATTCGGGCCATGAACTTGTAGATGCAGTTTGCCACTCTGAGGTTTCACACTGTTAGGAGGCAACATGGATGTGGTCAGGTGTAGAATGTCCTCTAACTGGACGTCAGTTAATTGGACCCTTAGCTTCCTCTTGATGCATTTCATTTTTAGAATGAATTGCTCATCGATGTTCAGCAGTATTTATGTACTGTCGAACCTCGATTTCATATTTGGACTGAGGACCGGTTAATGTCGACTGGTGAACAGGATTCGGCTTGTGAGCCCTAGACAACTGACTTCCGTTTTAAGGTCTTAGGAACTTGGCCTGAATTTTGTCGGCTAAGTTCCTCTGTTACGGCCCAAGTACCTATCATAGTAGCTATCATGTCATGTTTGTGATTCGGTGGGTCAACAACAATATCGACGTCTTTTTATCGTTACGGTTCTTTTTATCAGTTTTTCATGATTTTCATATGCTTTGTATCGTAAAGCCTGTCTTGAAACGGTTACCGGGGAAGTGGGTTTTGATTTTGTCTATCGTTTATGCACATCGATGATTGTTGGAGTAAAGCCAAATTCTGCATGCACTTCTGGAAATCCTCCAGCATCAACGTTCAACTTGTACAGCTCTAAACCAACCTCAAATGTTGTTTAGGTTTAGGCAATTTCCATTACGTTAAACGCCTTGTTCGACAAGGAGAATTCGGCGTAAATAGAGTATCACTAGACTCATTGTACATATATTGATCACAACTTTCTTTCCGTTTGGAACATAATCACGAAGGTATTTACACGGAATATTTTTTACCTGTTTAGCCTGGCGTTTTGTCTCACCTACTAACTCAGTTTCGACCGCTGCGTTTCAGAACTGTGCCTGGGCCAGGGAAGATATTATGAACGTGATTGCAAACGTTTTATGGAGTGAATCATCTAAACCCGTAGCTTTGAAACTCGTTGGTGAGTGTTAGTTTTCCGTTCTTGTGTTTCTGACGTTGCACTAACTTTGTCAATGATTGTCCTATTGTCTTATTTATAATGCGAGGCGGTATTCGTTTGTACTACCTTTGGTATGCGCATTATTGCGATATACAGACCTTCTTTCGGACTTGGTTGCAACGTGTCCGTCGCAACTTGCTGTTCTGGTCGGTCGTTTGGACGTGCTTTTGGACTCTATCGGTTTGATCCCCATAGAACTGTTCACTGGTTTGGTGCATGCTTTACTCCCCTTGATTCGGGCCGGAAACTGGCTGGCTGATGTGCGTGATGTGGCTTGTCAAACGGAAGAGAACCCAATGAACAGAGTGCGTGCAAAGTTATTTGTCAATCTTCGAAAAGCATCCAGTTCTCCGCGTATTCAGAGTCGTCGTACTGCCGTGGCTTGCTTTCTTTTGCTTCTGAAGCATTTAAAGGTTCGTTTTTGTACCTGTTGCGTGCCGTGTTAATTCATAATCCTTACTTCGTTCAACGAAAAAGAGGACACATTGTATGTTATGGCTTTTACGAGTACCACTGTTCTCACCTCCCTGTCACAGGTTCGAATTTCACCCATTGTAGAAACCTTGTTCTTGTTCCTTTTTGTCGATCATTTTTGACATAAAATAGTATGTGGAAGAAAGGTGGGAAATCGGTCAAGATGTTTTTTGGCGTTTCGTTTCCGCTGTGGAAATCTCTTCGGATCACTGAATAGACATAAAATTCGTATTGCGAAGTTTTGTTAGATCAGGATGTGTACAGTTTGAGATTAGATCGAACACCGGTTATTTCCGAAGAAGTGGGAGTTATTTTCTGGATCGTTTGCTAACAAGTGACTAATCAATCCATCCACGGTTGTAACTCCGGTTAATCGATATAAGTCTGATTACCGTACTCCCTCCACGTTGACACCGTTAATTCTGCAAATGCTGATATCTGTTGCATCAACGAGTTATCCGTGCTGCGCATGCATCCGCTGTAATAATGGGTCTTCAAGGTTTTTTTTTTAAAAAATTCGTCTGTCACTCCAGTTTCCACCGACGAGTCATCATAAACCGGTGACTGAATGCCCCATGGATACAATTGAAAACCTAACGTTTCACCTCTCGTGTGCCAGCAGAAATAATTTAGTCAAGTACTGACGGCATAGATAATCTTACACAAACGATCTTCTTGTGTTGGAACGCGTTGTCGAAGGATGCCAAACTCATTTAATATGATAAGAGCAACCAACGGCTATGTTCATGGATTACCTCAAGTCATCTTACATTTCCGCTGTGATTTTGTGTTCTGACTCGTCTGTTATTGCCCGTTTACTCAAACACCGATAGTTTGTAGTTTCTCTTTGTAAATGTTTCCGTCAGGTGTGGGCTGGTCAACTCTGTTCTCTTACCCTTGCGTTTTTTCATTATCTCCATGTTCCTTTGGCACTCGGTTTCCCCAGATTTTCCAATCGTTTTTGATGCATACACGTAAACGGCCGTCTGTTTGGCCAGATAATACTCCAGCTCGAACTGCCATTCAGCACTACAGTGATGGGAAGAAAGTACTGTCAAGTAAGGTAAAAAGTATACTGATGAACTGGCGGCAATGTTGTTGCAAACATGCTGTTGCTTGTGTTGCCGACCATTGTTTCCAGCCAACGATTTAAACGGTATCGAAGTCCCTAATCGGTCAGGGTACACCAGTCTACTTCACTCACTGGGTTAGCCAGGATGATCCTAGCTTATGACCATGTCTGCGTGAACACCTCGAAGTGTACATCAACTGTTGGTGATCTCGGAGAATATTACCCGATGCGTCAAGCGCTTAACTGGCGAACGGTATACCTGCCCAAACCATCGCAACCAAAGCGGTTCTATTGTTTGGTCAGTCGAGTGCGCATCCAAGGTCGTTGAGAATGCACGCTGAAGAACGACCACGTTGCTCACTTAATCCTCCTACTTGATACGTTTGCGGTACCGGGCATTATGTACTGAAGTCACCAACAGTTGGGTGGTGATCAAGCAACAACGTGGTCACGAAATATGAAGACCTTGACTGCTCCGTTGTGCAATGTGGGTAGGTGTCGCCTGCCTGGATGGGGTCCTCGTGATCACTCAAACTGCTGGTTGAAGACGTTATCTGAGATGGCGGTGTGTCGCAGTCATTAGCGTACCTGCATCCATACCATTTCTAGTTTTTCCACCTAGTCTTCTTTTAATAATTTTCAAACTTCCGAGTAGCGTTTTCTTCTAGGGTACTCCACGTCACTGTTGAGATGAGCGGCTGCCCGAACCACAGTAACTTTTAGTCAGGCTCATGGCTGTGATGATATGATAATGATATATACACCCAGGTCCGTGAGGTGGTCCGCAGTCTCGAGCGGACTGTCTGCAGTAAAGATCGTGATGGTGGGAACTGGAGTAGAATCTTTAACCTTGGAAGTACGCGACATCTTCCGCACACACACACAGTCCCATTTCTTTATCCCATTCGGTTGCCTTCAGCAGGAGGCTAGTCGTGACAGTGCAGTTCACATTGCTCCATGCCATCCAGTTCAGTGCTTAGAAAAATTTAGCATCTGAATCGTTGGATTCCGTAAGCTAATCTTCTAGAATGTTATCAGTGATAAGGTCGATTAGAAATGGAAGAGGTATGACACTGCTAACGTACACCACTCAGAGTGGTGAACATTCAAGACAGTTGCCCATCAACTCACCTCGCCTGCTGATTGGACATCCTAAGGGATTCACATACATATTTGAAACTGTTCTTCAGCGGAAGGAGTTATAGAGGACACTACAGAAAAGCGAGTCGAATGTGGCTCTCAGGTTTAAAATAGACTGTGATCGTTAATTATGTACCTAAAAATGCCCGACAATCTGTTCCAGAGTAGACGTTTGATTAGCGGAATCTTGTCTATTCTTCTCTGGACTTGATGTGGCGATGTAGCGTCAAACCAATAATAGAGGCAAGACTGGTTCCTCTATGGTTCTTGCATACATTTTTTTTGAAAACGATAGCAACCGTCGATCGGCGCTTCACTTTTCTGTAGTATGTGTAAAAATGCTGTCTGTTTTGACAACGGCCTGTTACTACTGTTTTTAAAACTATAGACTAGAATGACTTTTAACCTTGTCACTTTTTTTGCGCTCCGACACTTTCATTCCTAGAAACACTTGCATTCTACAGAGCACTATCTGGAACGCATTGACTGACCATTCTGGTCCCCCGGTTTATGCTAGCTTAACTATTCAAGCTGTTTGGTCCGTCTGTCAAGTCGGCCGTACTGCTTAGTGATCAGCAAGGCATCTTTTTCATTTATGGTTTTACAGACACTAAATCGAATTCTTCTACGACTTCGATTCAGTTGATAACTCCATGTTACTCTTTGACAAAAAGGCTTGTTCATTTTCTTTGATCCCTCGACCAAATTTACTTATAGTTTTTGCCCTTTAGTCCTCATCATCCCACCGGCATCCTAGTTTCCTAAATTGGTTGAATCACTTCGTGTACAATCCACAGGGGGATGGGCTTGATTCTTACTGGGTCGAAGTTGATTTCAAATATTCTACTTCTTTGACTTGACGATACACGCGAACAGCATATCCGTGAAGGGCGGACTGTGTTTCGCCGTGGCTATGACCGCACTGGTCACCTTTTCACGCTACACCCACTGGGATGCTCATTACCGCCATTCATATAGAGGGTCAACAATTGCTGTCGGTTTGAACTTCAGAGGGCCTTTAATTAAGTTCACAGACCTACACAGTAGGACTCTCCGTCGAAGAAGGGTGTGCCCGAGAAGTACATGAACCTCTCAACAGGTATGCAAGTCTCTTGTTAGAAGGTCTGTTTTAAAGGAGCGCTATAAATACAACATAAGTGAGTTTCTATGACAACCATTGGGTTATTAGCGTGATCTCTGTTGCTTCCAAGATGGTCGCATTTTTCATAATGCGGGTTTGATAAAACACCGAGAGTACTTAATAACAGATAGACGGATTTTCGGCTTATTCACGATTATATTTATCATATTTTCACCTTACGATGGACACTGTGGTAGTTACGCTACTTTTCTCAGTCGACTGTCGTAGTATTTTTTAGTTTAAAGCAGTTTTTGATTCGGTCGCCTGAGATACTGTTTGGGGCTGTCTCCATCGCGGAAGAGTTCCAATGGAGCAGGTCAGTTTGTTGAAGTCGTATGCCCGTTTTGAATGCAGTGTTCATTTATTTCCAACTGTCCTGAACATCTTCCATTTCAAGTGTTACTGGACAAATTGTTTGGTTTCCTCTACTTTTTTGATTTTATGATAGAAGATATTCTAAAAGGAGCACTGAGAGGTTTCGAGAATCTTGGGTGGGGACTTATGCCAGGCAGTGAGCTGACTGTTAACTAGTTTATCAACGAATTTGTTTTTATTCTTTTTTACAGAGAAAATGCAGACCATACTGAACTGAATAACTGATGTTGCTGGTCTCTGTTGTGTGCACGTTCAAGGTGTAGTGTGTTGTTACAAGATTTGAGTGGGGTTGTCCTAATTTTCGATGTTGTAGGCAAGACGCTGTAATCTATCAATCGCTTCATCTGCTTAGGTAGTCTCACCTCATCAGCTTGTGGTGTTGCTGACGAGGTGTTCACGAGGATAGCAAAAGTACGTGCAGTTGCATGGCATGTAAGTCATCGATCTCAGTCAATGTTTAAAATTGTAAATGTCCTGTTACTAAAGATTTTTCGACCGCATAGCTTACTACGCCCTTAGTTTTATTCAACCGTTGTGCGATTGGATTACGTTCACTTCTTCCATTTCCCTTCCTCTTCAAGCAGAAGACAACAGCGTCGCAAATGTAAAGACAGTACTGATGTGTGTTTGTAAGTTGGTATGTCATTGTCGGAGCACTCCTAGACATTCGATAATGCGGTACACAATCTTATGAGTGTATCTGCCTTTCGTCCAACCGTTTCCCTGTTGTGACAAAATTGTACCTGATTAAATCAACTCTATGGCCAGCCTAATCATCTGGATCAGTGCAGCGTGCAAGCTTAATCGCCACGTCAATGTAACAGAATAGGCAGATCTATTCTACTCTCTCCTAACCTATTCATTCTCGATGGCCTATTGAGTGGACGTGTATGATACACTTGTCTGGCCTTTCTCTGCATTCGTCTAGGTTTCCGTTTCTTCGTTTCGTTCTGCGTCTCAGCATTCCTCTTCAAGTGGCTTTTCGCAGAGTATTCCGTCCACACAACTCACTCAAAACAATCCGAGCATTTTATATACCCAACTGCAATCAACACAGGTAAGTATTTCTTATCTTGATCTGTGTTTCATACTACCTTGTTGTGTTATCGGGTAGTTCTTTCCGAGAAGCTTATAGGCCATGGCTTCTTGTGAACTGTTGCCAGATTGTGTTGTTCGTTTTGTGTTCGGACAACCGGGCAACTTACATGTCGTTTGTGTCCAGCTTATTGCTTAACAGAACCCACTATCCGGGAGTGATCGGAATTGTACGCCTCGAGGAGGCGCCCGCTGTGTGTGGCGCTCACTTCGGAGGTATTTATGCTGCCGGAGATTGCCGTATCCCAATTACTTCGTTTAGTGCGTGTGAAAAACGGCAAGGATTTAAGAATTGAATTCAGAATCCCCTCAACGTTCTTTAATCGCTTCATTTTACTATTGACATTCTCAGTCCCTGGAACATTGTTCGAAAGCGGCTCTGACACACTGTCCTAGCAGTTGGCTCATTGGGTTGTGTTCTTGACAAAAATCTTTTCATTTACTTCCACACCGTCGACGTGTCTCTATTACGTTATCTCCCATGCACGTTATGACATGAACTGCTTTGGCTGGCGTCAACAATTCACTGACAAGCATGACTTGACTTTTCCAAGAGCACAGTTTGATCAGTTTTTACCCATCAAGGTGATTCACAATTTATTGTTCAAATTCTAAGCGGTAAATAACCTCATAGTGATTAATTAGTGAGTTGATTATCTCTCGTTGTTTGGATTGATGCGGCTCGTTTCGTGGTCAGCTCTGGCTACCTTTTTCACCTGATGAGTTCAAGCAAAAGCATTTGTGGAATGTTGGTTCAAGAGCTAGCGTCGAATACTAGCAAAGTCATCTGAAATTCTTTTACAGTCATATCTACTGCGAAGTGGCTAAGATGTGAACTCTGTATCGATTCAATCACCAAGGTCCTGCCGAATCACACTACCTTAATCTTTTATCCCCAGCTGACGTCTTTTTAGATATTGGCTTTAGCCCCTAACACAAATGTTACTGATTCGGCTTGCGATATAGTTATCTCCACCCGGTCTGTCTAGCCTAGAAGGAAATCGATTTTGGGGAGTTAGTCCGACGATGATCGTCTAATTCCCTTAAGGTTCTACACGTGCTAAATTGTTTGGTAGTAGTCGATCAGAAACCACTTCCAAGGTTCTCTGTCTCAGTGCACACACACTGTAATGACCACTGTAGTACCACTTATTTTTGATGTATTTAACTTTGACTGGCTGATTTGTCATTCCCTGTTTGATGGCGTGAGGGACGAATGTACTGCAAGTCGATTCTAACAATCACTTATGCTCTGAAATCACTTCACGCTCTCTAACGTTTTTATTCACATACGTCGGTTTGCGTTACGCCATTTCGGTTTCTGACTCGAACAAGTACACGTCTTACACGACGTTGGCATGATTGTATGTCCGCACTTGATGTACCCGCAAAGAGGACAGTTCATTCACGCAAATGTGTAAGATTTTTAAAGCAGCCTACGCCATACGAGATCGTTATTTATTTGTTCCTGCCCAACTCGGATAATAGCGCCATCTGGCATTCAGCATCACTTTGGGGAGTAGACCAGCGTCAAATTTCCTGCAACCACGACGTCAGTAGAAAGCAGGTATATGACTTGATTTGTAATATCACGTCTTCGGTAATTCAGCAAGCTGCTGTAGAGATGCGGATGAAAAACTTTGAAACGACAAAAAACAAGTGGTTGCAGCGGTTCAGGGAGGACATTACATTTGTAAAGAGTGGTGAACGGTGATACTACAGAAATCCACACTAGAAGTTCAACGGATTGAATGTCGTAACCGTGGACTGTTTTTTGTTTCTTTAAATTTTGCATAAGCATATACCTTTTGCGGGACACTTAGCAGTTCAATGTATGCATTCTTGGCATCAGGATAGTCTTAGGCCACAACTTAGAGGTGATGTACGTTGGATTGCACCTATCTTTTGTAGTATCACTACCACACAAATGGTGGCACTTTGCCAAGGCCAAGTGATGGTGCTGTTGTAGAGGTTCGACTATATATGCGATCGCTGTTTTGTTTGCCAAGGGTTGTGCATATTGGAGTTGTAGTGTTCTATTTCATGGTTGCACTATCGTTATTGGGGTGATAGCTGGTAAGGCCTTTTTGTGAGTGATATCTACTTCTCTTCATAATGGGCTTCGAAGTTGAGTGAAAAGTGATTCCTTCTTTTCATTTATGGGCTCAGGTTTCCCCAAATTTTCCCCTCATGCTTCGTTTATTTCCTATTTTGTCGATTGCAGATTATTCAGCAAGCTATCACATTGCCGTGTGATATGGCTCAAAACGAAGCTATATGCACTGAAATTGTTGGCATGCTACATCGAGTAATATTTTCTGCATTTTTTCGATCCCAAGCGGGGAGCTTGTTGGAAGATCCTGGCAGTCGAGTGAAGTCAGATATCTACTGGGTAAGTGAGCCACCCATTAGCGCTGAGTGTTCCACATGCCTACTAACTTGCCTGCGTAGCTTTGTACTGTTGATTGGCTTCAACAATATGCTGGGTTATGTTTATTTCTGTGGGAAGCTACGTTAAGCAATCTGTCGGCCAGACCATCCAAAGAGGAAGCTGACTTAGTACGCCGAAAGATGGGTGCCAGCATCCGTTTCTGCGTTAGTCTGTCACAGCGACCGGACCCAAAGAACGCTTGCGTATAAACGTGATGACTCATCTACCTCCTGTCCAATGTTAATCCGAAGTTGTAAGACCGAGGTGTGTGAATGGATATCTTTGAGGTTCACTCGGTCAGTGCTGATCAGCCAGATGGTAGGCTATTGTGAAATTAAAACCCTTATGTCTCAGAACTTAGGAAAGCGAGATTCCACTGGTAGGTTCTGAGTCAGAAAGAAAGACGCTGAACATATAAGACAGGAACGGTTTAAATACAAGAGTATGTATTAATACAGTCTGTACTAGGAAGAGTTAGATTTGAGCTAAGATCCAATCACGAATCTTCGACGTACAATGCATCACCAAATCCGAATATGTCGTGGGTCACGATGATCCAAGCTTCCTGAAAGGTGAACGTACAGTTTATCGGACGACGTGAATTATTGACAAGTAGGAATGAAAAAATGCGTACCTAATCGAGTCAGCCTATTTGTGTTTAACGCATTTGTCCTCTTTTCGTTGACGGTGGGCAGTGAGTACGTTGATGGTGTACCAATTTCGGACGGCGAACGCATTCACGGCCGCATTTGTCACATGGCCGTGCGGTCACGTCACGAAGGTTTATGGCACTTAAATTTGCGGTCGTGCAACTGCCGGTCACTGAAATTTCGGGCGTCTGTCCTAATCTCACTAATGCAGACGATCCGGTTCAGGGTTACGTTTTTCCCTGATTTAAGATTGCTATTGCAATTCGAAAAAAACTTGAGTAACATCTTGTTGTTGCAGCTTCTGGCCATCAGCATTCTGTTCACTTGCTGGTAGCTGCCCGTCCGGCAGTCACTTTGGAGTTTGTTCGTCAGCTCTCACGGTTGTGTCCCAACCAACAAATCTGGATGAGTATTGATATAGGTTAAGTTCCGTCCACGTCAACTCATTGAGATGTCACAGTGTTCGAAACCATGTCCGACCACCGATTACGCAAGATACGCCTGAGACATTGTGACCAAGGAAGGCTTAGATACCGCACATTCCATCGACACACTGTCCAGGTTTCACTGCCGCGCAACAGTCTATCCAGTACCATTGCACGGTAGACAAGAATAGTCATTTATCACGCCCATCTGCGTTGCCTTAATTTATGTACGTTTCGTTTTGCTTATTGTTTCAGGGTTTATGTGAGGTGGCTTCTCGTAATAAGGGCCTTTTTGAACCTGTTTTGAACCTCTATCTTCGTCTACTCCTGACTTGTCTATCGTCAAATTTTGTGCGTGAGCTGAAACGCAATCAGCCGCTTGCATCACTCACGTTTCTGACCGTGCTTGAGCCGTCTCAACAGCCTCTTGGCACTACTGGCCCGGCCGTGTGTTTAGATGATCTGATCCAGTTGGGTGAAGCCAATCCTTCTGAAATAAGACACACAGAACACCCGGTAAGTTATCTCGTTTTCACCATCGGCTTAGGGTTCATTCGAGCCTATACACCTAAATATACTAAGTGTTAGTTTGCTGAATTCTAACTGAGCAATTCTGTTTGGTTGCATGCATAACAGGTTTGCGGTGGTGTGAAGATTATACGTGGGCCTCCGGTTCGTTCATTTCGTATCAATAAACGTTTGCTTTCCATATTTCTTCTCCCCTCAACTGCGTTTTACTGAACTCCGTATAGGTAATTCAAGTTTATTCCTCACATTTCTATTCATGTAAACATCTGTTGAGCCTTTACTTTTTTTTAATTAAACCGCCCACCGAATGTGCCTTTTTAAATTGAACTAATCAAAATTATTAACGCCCTCATCTCCGTTCACGAATTTCTCTTCTCGAAGTTTTCATCTTGTTTTTCTGCCACTACTCGTGCAGTAGTGTTCACTGTTTTAAATGATTGCCTGCCGGTTTTCCATTCCCGAAATCAACGAGGGTTTTCAGCTAGAATGTATGCTATTTGTAAATAATCGGACGTCTTCTTTTCCCTCTGGCAGTTCTACCATAGGGCTTATTAACCAATGAACATAAAAGATCTATGATATAAGCTGAACGCGTTAGCAAAGGGTTTCATCATTTGAATGAAAGAGGGATAGGTGTAGGCTTAACAGTGGTTGTCTTGCAAACATTGATTCTGATAAGGTTTTTGATTGATGTGGGTTTCGTTTTTGATAGCAGCATCATTCTACTTGGTTGTTTTTTTCGGGCACGGACTACGCGATTAATCCTTGTATACTTGAAAGCAAATCTTAGTTTATAATTTGGGTATAGGCTGTATGGATTACTATTGGTGGTAATTTACTTTGGATTTAAAAGCCTCTTCAGACCAGATAAGCTTTTTACAGTTTTCGGAGGGTTTGGTAGTAGAAATCACCACATACAACGGAAGGTGACTACTCTGTGTTGTCAGTGTCTTCGAGTGTCATTCACACCTCCAAGTGTTTTTTTTTAAAAAAGTATTTATGTTAACGATAATGGTCGGAATGTCTAGCTTATAAAACCAAGGAACGACTTCACGTTGTAACTAAGGGAGCCAGGACCACCCGGTCTGATTTTGCGAAAATCATCGTTCGCATCGGGACCCCATCTAATGTGAAGATGTATTTTTATCCTTTGGGAGGTTATCTTACCACGACTAACCTGGCTTGATTAAATGCCATTAATTGGCTATAAAAGTTGAATTTATTCCTGATATCCTGAAGCGTCATCAGGATCCCGTTCGATATGAATCTTTTCGGATCTCTTCAGACTTCGCGTTCCAGCCTTAGTTACTCCCTTAAGCTCTGGGCTAACGAATGGTCAAAGTGTAACTAATATTATTCCAATTTTCCGAGGGGGTGTGCCTAATGTTTGTGCTAACCCTCAAGGTTTTAACTTCTCTCTACGCTGTTTGCTCCCATATTGTAGCGTAGACTAAAGTTGATGTGCGAATAACATATCTGCAAAAAGTGTGCCAGATTTCACCCTAACCGTAGCCGCAATGATCATATCTTCTCATCTCGCCAGATGTTACAACACTTGTACTTGTATTGAAGACCGAATCTTGTTGTCCTCTTAAGCCTCGAGAGGGCCTTTGCTTTAGTCAGCAGAGCATTTTGGGACTGCCAGACAGGAAATCGTATGCGCGAGACGTATATTGATATCCCCCAAGCACCAGTATTAGAATACAGGCCTTAATAGTACTTACCTTGGTTTGCCACCGATTTTAAGCAACTCAAACGTAGTGAAACAAAGTTGAGCAGACTCTGCCTTCTATTCCAATACGGTCCTGGATGAGAGTCTGTCTAGACCGCTGGCAGAATATGAACACTGGACCACGAGAGTAATTCCACGACTTGGGGTATTTAGTCGATATTACCCTAATTCGTGATTCCCGACCTATACTGCTACCTTGGCGAGGTGGTCGGGCTTGTGTACTGTTTT
>LUCH01002809.1:37213-51534 GCA_013368495.1 Paragonimus heterotremus | reverse complement strand
GATGATGATGATGATGATGATGATGATGATGATAATTCGTGATGCTTCATGAACGGTTTGAATCGTCCTCGACAGCTCAGAGGTTTCATTTCGTCGGCTTGCTATACTCTTTTCATTTGCACCGCGTAAGATGTTGTCACAAGGCGGACTGAAGCGCGCAGCTGCACTCATCATTGATGAGGAGATGGCGAATTTCGTCTTCTTCTTGTGGTTTGTCAGCCTTGGTGGAGTTTTTGATCAGACCACGAAACGCACATCTAAAGCTAGGATAGCACCTGTTATATTGCATCACTCTGGGTGCTGATGTTACTTTTGCCCTCAAGCATATACTGGTAGCTGAACACATATACAACCGCTAATTATATATATATATATATATATATATATATATATATATAGCGAGCTGAATGAGCTTTGGGGAGATTCTCGTTAAAAATGTTGAGGGGCTTTCCATACTAGTTTCCCCATACACTGTTTGGTTAGCACCGGGCGCAAATTTTATAATCTTTATAATTCTACATGATTCACCCACAAAATTTCTAATCCGTGTGTTGTATCGGTTTTCATTGTTCTCGTTAGATTTCGCACGTGAAACTCGTCTATATTGATTTCTGTCTCCACCCTCTCTTTCGCAGGATATTCTATTCTGGTGTCTTCAACTTGTCCTAACACAGCCTTCATTTGCATCATCCTGGCGTCACTTTCGTGCCCGATATGTTCGAACAGCGGCGACAGGAGAGAACAGCGAATCTTCACAGTCCACTAACGGCTTCAGCCAATTCACTCAGTCCACCGTGACTTCAGGCTCAGTCGAATGTGGTCGTCCCGTTTCCTCTTCACTTTTCTCCAAGGCAGTCATTTTGCTGTTGGCTTTATCCGACTCGTTGCGATCTACCCCCCTTGATGATTTCGCTCTGGTAATTGTGATGTTCTTTGTTTGTCGCCCCATAGGAATTGCTGCTTTGATTTTGAATGAGTTGTTCAACACTAAGCTTCGCCGAACGATGCACCCTAGCATTTCCCATCGAGCCATCAGTACAGGTCGACGGTTGCCACGATTGCTACTGCAGCCTAAGCTTAAACAGCCTTACAATGTTTATCCCACGTGACCTCGCCTATCACGTGCGGATACACATCATGTGATGTGGTGTTGCGTGAAGTGGGAGTCGAAGCTAGGCGAAATTTGGAAGGAGGCGATGTGTGCTCATGCTTAACGTAAGCTCGACATCACCCGGTTAGAACAACTAGGGCGGTGTGGTCTCGAGTTCGAACTCCAGTAACCTTTACTTCTATATACAGTCGGCTTGCTTGGTCGTGCTCATCACTTCCTCGGCCAGGTGGCTGCCATAATAGCGAACGCCATCCATACGCAGATGACGCCTTAGTGATGACATTGGGGAATGGATATTTGGATATTTGTATCGAACTTCTCCTGGGTGACAAGTCTCGATCCACAAGCAGCTGTAAACGTTTCTACTAAGTTGTCGACGTCATTTGCTCGACACGGAATGTGTTGTGCTCCTAAAAAGTGCAATGTGTTAGTTTAAGATTGGCGCAATGCTGTCTATGCGTTCAGATTTGATGATAAGATGTTTGAGTTCAGTGGACATTTTTGTTTACTTGGGTAAGTGTATGAATGATGATTGAGTTACGAATTAAACAGTCGGTAGTCTCACATCAAAAGCCGGAATGGTGTCTGCCAATATTCTCCACTTATCACGGCGAAAAGACGTAAGACTTTTCACGTGGAAGGATGTACTTTGCATCCTTCTTACTTATCGGACCTAATTCGTGTGCACGATCATTACAAATGACGAGTCTGTGGGAAATTTATCTCCGCCTGTTCCGTTTTGTGTGGTGTAATGCCTTCTCCTTCATCAGGTTTTCTTCGTACACATGTATGCATAATTAATGGAGGAAAAAGTTGACACTTACTGTTCATTTTCATTATGTCGGTTTTCGGTCGCCAACTTGGAAACTCCTTAAGCATACACGGACGGCTCATCGAGTTGCTTACAAAGATCAGCTCATTTGATACGAGCTAATTGTCTGCGGACAAGATCTACCATTTGTGGAGAGCTCCTCTTCGCAAATAGTGTAGGCCTGTGATCTGAAGAGCAAGGCCGAACGTACACGTAATCTGAATGGATTATCGGATTGGCAAGTCTTCATTTTACCAGTTAAAACACCATTTCTCTGAACATCTGAGATGTACTGTGTCCATTCGTGCTAACGGACTGTGATCAGGTTGCACATCGACAATCGGACGCTCTTTTGGAATATCCTCCATTACGTAGTTGAAGCAGAGGGGGAGATCGAATACCTATCAAACGCCACTTGAAGTGGGGTAAACCCTGGCTGCTGCCCCTAATTATGCATTGTGCACTCAGCAAGCATACAGCGATTTCGGTTGACAAGTCTACTTATGAACAATTTAGGTATCCCTAGAGGACATATCGGGCAGCCTAATTAGATTGTGTGTAAAAATCCCATAAACCTTAGCTGATCAGAAGAATGCTCCGATGCCTATCGTGAGGTGACTGTTTTGAGTTGTGGTTGTCTCATGATGTTCTCATAACGTTTTTGAGGGCGGAGGTGACCATTGATAAACACCACCTACGAGGCAGCTCATCAGTCTTCCACACGTAACGAAAAGTTGAGAAAACAACCTGTTACCTCCCCGTCCGAACGGGCTGCGGAAGGCAGTTCCGAAGCTGCAGCTTCATTACCTTTCAATAATTTAAGGTTTTATTTCCGACGGGAGATCATGGGAACTGTCATAAGTGAACACGTTAACTCATTCTTTCACAACTGTATTAGCTAGCTCAATCCAGTTTAATTGTGCCCTTAAGTGTCTTGTTCGCCTGAAAATTGACTGCGACAAGCTGTAAGTTTCTAAATTCATCCTTTTCTTCTACTTTCTTATTAACGTCTAGCGACGGCCAGTGCAACCGTGCTTCAAGGAAGAATGCACCCGACCAGATGATGTCTGAGCAAACGATAGAACAGGCGCACCCAGTGACCTGTTATAAATCAAACCATGTACTCTAAAACATATTCCGTAACAGCTGGGCACCTGTGTTGACTGACGGCATCATGGTTAATTTGATTCTATGAGTGGATTGCACAGAGTGGCTTCCATTTGGCACATTGTGGTTTTCGTTTAAGAATATGGATCTCGACGCATAGAGTCCATGAGATACGCATAACTGCAATGGCCGATCACCCTTGTCAGTGTTTCTCACCCGTGCACCGACCATTCCACCCAGTGACTAAGTTATGCATTGGTGTCGCCCGCGAATACAGTAATGTGCGAATGTATCGTCTCAGGATATATGATCGGATATCGCAAAGACACTTGCCATCTTAGCTACTTCCAGCATATCCATCTGTCTGTCTGGGCACGTGCAGGCATAAACTATACAGCATTTTTCTGGTTTATGTCGACAGACTTTTACTGCGATGCTGACTCCAACGACATGTAAGCTACCATTAGCTCGAATCCAATCTAGCCTGTTCTACTATAGTTACCAAAGGTTTGACTCATTTGACGCTGCGAAACTTGTCTAGCCCGAGAGGGCAGTGATGAATTTCGTAGACACTCAAAAAGTACGCTGAAACGATCACAGAATAGAGGAGCGTCTATCACAAGGCAAAGTTCCCCGCTGAAGACAAAAGAAACGGTAAGCATCGGTTCCGCAGAATAACGCATCTGAATCTACTGATCGCTGTCAGATTAAATTAAAGGACTAGTGAAAAATGCAGCTTATTCCGATCTAACACTTAAGTGACAGAACGAAAAATATGTGTATATGTGCGGTACATGGTGACACGAATGTTCTCGAATCAGGAGGTAGAACAGGATATTATCGAATACAGAACATGCTGTTCTAGAAAAAGGTTTGAAGTATGCTGTATGTGGGTCACAATTAAAGATAGGAGAACATATTTCAAGTGTCAAGCCCCTACTTTATCGATTGATATTAACGGATGCAAAGATTGTATGTTCGCAACTGGTCGATATACCGAGACCTCGATAGAGGAGGAGGGTATCACTAATCGCGTACCAGATAAAGATGCAGCATTAACAACTTTGCGATCAGATAAAATTACCGTCATTACCAAGGCGGATAAAAGTAACGCCACCGTCAGGCTGAGTAGGGCAGATTATGAAGCGAATGTAGTACAGTGGTTATGAGAAGGACTCTATAAGAAAGTTGAGAGTAAAACGGTATCGTCGGTTACGAATGGAAACAAAAATGAAGTGAGCTAGTATTTGTGTATGGTAAAAAAATTTAAGACGGCGAAAATGTTACAGTTCGTATCCGAAAACCACATTACCCCCACGTCCTTATGGATATCAAAGAATTCATAAAGCCCATTCACCCACCAAACCTATTGTTAATGAAATTAGCTGTCCATCACATGCGCTTGCAGGGTATTCAACAGAAATTTTTTCAACCGGTAACGAGGAATCTGGGTCGTACTATTAAAAACTCATGACTGCACATAGATTTAAGTCGATTTCTACCGAACACCAGAAAGTATTCGTTAGTTTCACTTTGACGTTACCATTTACCAGTGTGCTCCTGGCAACAACATTAGAAACAACCGTACAACTACTATTATGCGACACTATTTTGAGAGAAAGAACAAACCGACCGGATTGTGGCGTATGTCTAGACATGCACCACTCTGATTGGAATTCAAAATTTTACATTCAGAAACAAAGATCAGTTGTGGGATCCTCACTATTGCCTGTCTTAACAAACAATCAAACAGATCAATTTGAAAGCCTGCCAAAAGTGTAGTGGCGCTTTTATACTTCTAAAGCGAGGACTAGATGATATATATCTTTACAATACCCCGATCGGATGGGTCCCAACATCATATGAACAATGGAACTAGACTGGACTGTCTAGTGCATACGGTAGGACGGGGCATCAACAGTACCTTTTATCACAAAATTACATGTACCCAACATTCATAGCTATAAGTCTGTTCACCTTAAGCAGGTTTGTGATGGAATTATTAGCTCAGTGTTCCATAGTCTCGCACGTGTGCACAAATGCACATGGTGGTGCCGGTTTTCCCTGGATTGTTTTTGGAGGGGAAAAATAGTGACCCTCGACAATACGAAGTTGCTGTCCGGTTCCAGTTTCTGTCTTTCGTGGTAGGTGCACTCAAGCTAACTCATTCTATTGAGGAATGCCGGACATTTTTCACCCACACTTAGTAACACACCAGCGTTTACGGTCTACCGTTGGGCAGTCGGAGTTCTCTTTAAAGGTATATTTTCTAACCATGCCCTTATTCAGAAGACATCAGTGCTGCAAGTATTCACGGAACGGTGCCTCGCTACCTGAACGCTCCCACACAGTCAGCCCTACGAAGTACACTTCGGCGGACACGGCTGCCTTTTGTCTGACTGTTGGTCTGTCTGACTTGGATGTACAAATCTGAAACATTCGAAGTCCCAGTCACCACCGCTGTTTAGAACAAAAAGACATACCAGGTTGACCACCGCGTGGAGGTAGATGGAGAATTTTGGAGAAGTACACCATTGTTTACTCATCATGGTCAATGCTAGAGCTCGCGTTAGCTTAGTGACAACTATTCCCGACTACTATTCATACAGTTGGTTGTTCAAGCTCGGTTACCGTGACTACAACTGTCTACCTTACGTGTCACAAGGCGGCGAATTCTCAGTGGTGTAAAGGCTGAATAGTTCACCTAACTTATCGTCTGTTCCAGACATGTCGTTAGGTCTTAATTTCATTGAACTTTGCATACATTCACCGTTGGCCTGTGTGTTTCGTTCTGATCTGCTACGCTTCGTGAGGACTAACTTCATTGCACTTGAACCGGTTATGTTCGAGTTTGGAATTCGGTTTTTTGTTGCATCGAAGTTTTCTGTTCAGACGCAGCTGAGCGAGATCAGAATGTCACGTTCTTGCTCACCTCACGACGAGACGTACGCCTGTTCCTCAGCTTCCGTCCGTGTTACTGGGTTCTTCCATTTCAGACCGCTAACCTGGAGTTTGGTTCAACACCGACTGGAAAAGTCAATCGAGAGCGGGCCGAATTGCTACTCGGGCTTTATGATGCATGCCTGGAATTCGAATTGAAAGATCCACTGGAACTTGTCAGTGCCAGGGGCCCGCAGGCTACTGAAACAAACAACTTAGTGTGAGTGCTAAGTTCTCGTATTTGGGTTCTGCCCATGTAACAAGCAATGGCATATTCCATAACAGAACAGTCATGTTTTGGCTAACTTTATTAATTTATGGTCTAGTACAGTGATTTGTCAGGTAATACTGTCTTGCTGATCGAAACATCCAAAAATTATTCCGTCTGTAAATAATCGAATTTATTTTTCACGAAAATGTGTCAGGAATGAAATCACTAGACTTATAGAGAGAGAAAGAGAGTTCATATTTTTGTCGCGATATTGGCTCCTGTTGTCCACACACCTTTCCAGTGGGTGTGCAACCACATCCACCACGATAGTCATTTAATTAACTGTGAGTGTGAACCTATCGAACAACACGACTAACGTTGCTGACCATTAACCATAGGAGACATATATAACGAGATGTTAATATTTGGTTTACTGTCTTCAATCACGAGCGTAAAACATTAGAATATATGAGACATGCAGGTAGCAGCAGCTATAGAATCTGTAAGCGATTGAGTTTACTTGAAACAAGGACTATCTTCAATTCCCAGCCAGGATCTACAGACAAACTGTTTACCCGTTTTATTGTTTGCATAACGCTTTCCGAAAATATCGGAACGATTTATTGAAGTTATAAACGACATGAATGAATTGCATCCTACTGTTATCCTCCATACACACACAACGTACTTAAAGTGTCTCTATACTTTTATTGCACTTAGTTTTTACACATCATTGATTAAAACGAATACAATGAACAAGTTACGGTCAATGGTGATTCCGGAATGTAGCGTATATGCAAACATTATTCTAGACCATATATTGACAAACTGAACTAAAACTGATGATTGTCGTTATAACTGTATTGCAAGACGTATATATCCGCTTGGCAGATTCTCTGCATATCTGGAACAAATATTATTATACTCACTATTCTACATCATTCTATTTAAAATATGATCCGTCAACTTTTCCTTCATAATATTCGTATTCCCATTTTCAGTTAGCTTTCTTCTCACTACTGCGTCATTCGTAGCACACATACACATGTGCTAAGCTTGGAGACATTGTGTCATACGTATTTCATCAATACCGAACTGATCAACAAGAAAAGGGTGGCAGATTGTAACCTAAATCAAACGATTTACAGTATACCCTAGTGACATTGCTTATGGCGTTCGTAGATTGACAGCATCGGAGCGGTTGTCACCAGAGTTAAACCCTAAATTTGAACTTAATAATAAGCAGCTGAAGCACGTTCACAGAAAAATCACACGGTTAAAACAAGCTGTCACATGTGGTAGAAAGGTTAACCAGGGACGATCTTGTTTGGCGGATCGTGAAATTGCCCACAGTGCACGCGCTCCATTTCTGACCGATTAGGTTTCTCATTCTAAACTGCGTTGGGCTTTCTGAGACAAGGCGGTTTTATTTATTTCCCAGTCGCCTTCGGATTATGCTGTTCGTGGTTCTGGTCACCACTTCGCTCCGATAACCTTTTGTTGTTAGACCATGCGGGTGATGAGCTTGATCATTGGCGTGCTCGTTGGTTTACATTGTACCCTATCTTGAACCCAATCGACTGCAACTTGCTTTTTACATACTGCATTTGTATCCACTCCGATTTTACCGCGGTGTATTGTATCTTTATCTTCTAACCCCCATACCTTGTTTGATATCAGCGAGGCAGGTCGGACTCGTATACGTCAGTTGTTTGCGCGTCGCTTGGCTCTGTCCAATCTGCTTGGTGTAAAAGTCTCCAACCCTAGCAACGCAACTTCCGGTAGTTTGCTCCTGCCCACACGCGGACATCGAGGTCAACCACGTCCAGGTTTGTTGATCCTCAGTCTTATATCCGCTGCTCAATCCGGATTGGCCCGTGTGCTGCGAGCCAGTTCCACCTCGGACGGGGCGGGAGCCTTGGCCTATCACCTTCTGCATACGATAGCCACTCGCTTACAACAGTTCACACATTGTCACGCTGGTGGAATTCCCTACGCCTATAGGGACCCTCTGGTCCAAACGATGGTGCCGATCCTACGGTAGGAGTTTGCTTAGAATGCACTTAATCACACTTTGGTTTGTAGTTTCAGCTTACTGTATCGCGATGGTATTTGCTACCACTTACTCACTGAGGTTGCAGGTGAACCGTTAATTGACGGAACTCGGCACTACCCGTGGTTGTTTTTAAAACAACTCAAGTTCGAGGTTACTCTTGTTGGGGCTCATCAAACGCAACGCCTTTTCGTGTTGCAATCGCAAGTATAACACTGGCTCTCGGTTCCTCGAAAGTGAACGTACTGAGCGCTACCTTGAACTCACTGTATGTCTGAATGAATTATTAGAGTGATCTTCACATACTATGGACACTTCAGCCGTTTTTCCTCAGCTTACATAAACCTTTGGAATCGTGAACCGGTAAATTCTTCATAGGCATGCAAAGCAGTGGTTGGTGAACCACGGAATGTCTTCTATTTTACAATAAGCGCTTTTCTGACATTTGAAAACCATGGGAACTCGTTTGACAAAATGACATACTTTTCTTTGAATCAGATAACCCCCATGGGTTTCTAATTAGCCGAATCACCCGACTTTCAGCGAACGGTTGTATGACGTGAGTGCCTATTTTTCCCACATTTCACATTTCAGGCATGTGATTCGTTATTACGACCACAAGCTTCTATACGATTTTGAACCGGCGGCCTTACGTGGAACAGATACCAACGTTCTGAACACTACCACAAATCCGACAACAGATGCAACCAATCAGTCGAGATCACGTGGTTCTTCGTCAAATACGCCTTCTGCAGCTGCTCTGAGTGTCCTAGATGTTGCGTTCACGTTGGCCTTGGACTTGCTCAACCCGAGTCGTCTTCACAGACTTACTGTTCAACTCTACACTGTCACCAGTGATCCAACCTATCGACATCCGCAGTCCGATATCGAGCCCAACGAAATGGACTGCGTGGACGATGATAATGAGGCGGCTGGTCGTGCCGACGTTAGCCCTGCACAAGCTTTATCTACGCTGATAAAGCTGATTAAGGTAGAGTTATTCCATAGATGAGACCCAATCGTAAAAAAAATCTGGGGTTCGGCTACATTCGAATAGGCGAAAGAATCGTCATGCTCAACCGCGACAAGCGCTCCCCAGGCGATATTCGAAGCCAGACCGGGGCTCAGAACGTTTGCAGCCGGACAGTTACCTATTCCTTCAATCCACTGTGACATGGGATCCACCGATTGATCCAGCGGATTGGCTGTCAGGCGTGGTTTCGTAGTTGGTTGGAGCGCTTGCCGTGTTAGGGCATGTTGCTTCTGGGACTGACTTGATTCTAACCGAAGCTCAGATTTGTCTAGATTATGAAATCCGCCGCACCATTTTTATGTAGACTTTCTTTGATGCTCAATTCGTTTCTGTTCTTCGCATGTTGATGAATGGACCTAATATCAAACTAACTTTAATTTGGAGTCACCACATTCTTAAATGTTGCTGATTTATTCGTAGGGCTGTAATCTGTTCTTTATTATTCTTCCGTGATAATATATCAGTAAGCTTTTTCATACTGGTAACCCGAAACCGCTATTGACTGACAAACACTGCTAATCAGAAAACATTGGTCAGTTTTGTGTACACACTTTGGTCGCTGACGCGATTACTCCCTTTGTTGTGTCGTCATTCTATATGCGCAACTCAGCCACACGTTCTTTAAGCTATTTACTACGTGCAGCCTCCCCTTACAAACCAACACACTTGAGTCACATTTTGGATAACATTCAAACATTTTTAAATTTAAGTTTTCTCCCTATTTTGGTGGATGAATTTTGAATAATTGCCAAACTGGTTCTGTTATCATCAGCCCTCCTCGACACTACAGCCACTACTCATTTGACCGTGACATACTTCTAGAAGACAAAACTGTTTCAGCTCCTCTGGTAGACAAAAATAGCAACTTGCAACCTATGTGAACGAGTTTCCTCTCTTCCATTCCTTGCACAGCTTTGTGTGTTTATTTTTTTGCGTTTACAGGGCTGGATAACAAAATTGCTCGGCCCTTTTGGCGGTCAACCCTTGAGTAGCACACAAAGATCCTCAGTACCGCATAGTGCACACACCAAGGATCTGGTAATTTTGCTCCCGTTACTTGTACGCCTTTGTCGCGCGCGCGCAACTATCGGCTCAGAAGAACTTTCTACACGTACTACGGTCAACACAGTGAATCCCTACGCTGGTCTGGACCGTGTTCTGGCTTGGTTGATTCGTCTCATGCGACACGGCTCATCGCCTCCTTTATCTGTGCCTAAATCCAAATCTGATGCTTGTGCTCTTCTTGTATCGGCTCGAGTTCAGCTCGTCGGTCAAGCTATTTGGTTGGCTCATCTGGTTGGACCATGCCCGTCCTCTGGCCAGACGGGTCGTACGGATGTCGGTTCAGAGGACCCGCTTAGTCTTGAGTACCTACTCACAACTCTGTCTAGTGACCTTCATTTGATTTTCGGGGATGCCTTGAATACACATGTGAGTCTTCCTTTCGATATTGTGCCCAGCAGCCTCTTCACTTGCTTTGAGGTGCCAAATAACAAATGATAAATTCACATTAGATTCGCGGCTACTTGTATCGAAGATGGGACTTTTGAAGCCACCAGAGCTTTAAATAAGGTGGCTTAGGAGGTCACGCCTCTCTGGTGGTTGGTACTCATTCGATTGCTTCGTGCGTCGTTTGGGCTGGAACCTAAATGGCGAGCGACAAGTGCCGTGTCATTTCACCGTCAGCAGTGCAATGGTAACTCACAGTGAATGTATAATGCTAATTTTACAAATATTGTAACATGGCCTACGCGATCGGACGAAAAAACGCGCAATGTAGCTTGCAGCACGCAGCCTGCACAGACTAGCCGTGCATGCGAAGTGCACATGGACCTAATACGCTTGTACACAGGTTCGTTTAGTAAAAGTGCGGCAATCCAGGATGCTGGAAACAGTTTTAGTTGTTTGCTTTTTGGTATCAATCGTGTTCATAACTTTTTCCTATTAACAGGCGTTCATTCAAACACCATGCCTTGACAGGTTGTATATTTAGCCTCTCTCTCTTCAGGTTTCTAGGGGAACCCGGTGTCTCATTCTGTCATCTTTTTGTTCAAGATGGTCTCATAGGTCGTGTTTAGTCGAATATTGGTCCGCCCGTTTATGTTTGGATGTCAAAAATTCCGTGCTTACAAGCTGTTAGGGAGTCCATTTTTTTCATCCAAAACCGCCTCCATGCTCAAGAAAACGACGAATCCAATCAGAATGAGCGGAACTGTCCAGAACGGTCGAGAGATGACCTTGATTAGTTTTTTACCCATCCGACCTTTATTCCGCTATGCTTATTGGTTGCCTAGTGACCCTAACTGTTTTTTTGGTAATTGTCCTATTTTATGATTCCAGAATGTTTTTAGGTCATTACGCACCATATGTGTATTTTTCGCCTTGGTCGCACACAGTTTTTGGGGTGGAACAAAGCTTTTTTTGTACGCGTCTTTTGGCTTGTCTTGGGAGCAAATACGGTGACAGTCGCGGTATTTGCGTGACCGAGATTTTCCGGGTTAACTATTACAAGGAGGGGAGTCCGATTTCTGCTATGCGCACTACGATATCGAGGGTTTACACCAGAAGCTATGAAGAACAGAGGTGTTATCATCCTGGAAAATTCAGTCACGCATATTAGAAGTTGTCGGCGAAAGGTGTCCTGGGTTGTTGACATATTTGGAACCTTTCCTTTGTGGTAGAAGAAAACCAGTTTCTCGCTTTCCTTCAGTTGATGTAGCTACCCGAGCATTACTTACGAGTGAATGAATGCGATTGAACATTTTGATGTAGTGTTTCGGCCGTGCCTCATAATTTCATTGGCGTAATATACAATGCATTTGTTTCTCGAGAACGTGCAATAGAGTTGTACTCTTAATCGTTGCATAGATATGCTCTAGACGAGCTGTGGGAAGAGCGCTGCTGAATTCTGGTGTCACTTTTCGGCTTGCAAATCCGTTTGAATGCAAAAGCGGTAATAATGTATTAATGACATGATTTGAATAGCATTCACAGTTGATCGCAAATTTCGCATTCATATAGGCTTTTCAGTCGGCCCTTTCCGAAAAGAAGCTCTGTACCTTACTTTTGCTCTTGTTGGCGCATATGCTTGCGAACACGGTTGCCTAATGAAAGTGTGCCCGGAGTTCAACCCCCTGTCGTGGCAGGATGTGCGTTACTGGCAAGCTCCAACGAAACTGAGACTCGATTCTAGCGCTTCTTTTTGAAAAGAGCATATTAAACAGTCTATGGAATTGCGTCAGCTGCGCTCATTTCTGAGTGAGGTTTAATGTATATTAAAGAATGCCCTAGGGTTTATGAGTTTCGTATTGCATTCAATTTGTTTACCATACACGCTTCGTGAGCGCAAACCAGGACGTGTCCGTTGAAAACCGGGTTGCGCAGTTGGCTTTTCTTTTCGCCTGCGTTAGCGACCGGACACTGGTGTGAAAATTCCTGCTTGGTATTGGTTGCGTTACTCTCAACGGTGGTGTTAGGATTTGCTTGATAGTGAACTGTACGTGGTACATGTGTCCTGTAACTGTTCTGCGACAAGTTTTCAGCGGTGGTGATGTCATTTCCCATATAAGAAGAATGAAGGTCAACAATGGTTTTCTGGAACATTGAAGTCGTCCTGGCCATTATTTGCCGAATTCATCATGAAATGTTTATAGATAACTGTTCCATTTGAATTTTTTCTCTGATTGAACCTTGTCTGAATTCACGTACTTAATTGTGTACCTAGTGAAATGCTTCGAAACTTGTCCGAAGGATTCATTTGGCGGAGACATCCGTCCAACTTTTCTGTTGAAATTTGTTACGGGAGAAAGTTGTTTACTCCTGATTTTCACGTACTATGGTGATCCCATCTAACCACAATACTGCAATACGGTGTCCCGCGAAGTGCTAATTTCGCATCGGGTATCTCCATTATTATCTATCTATCATTATCATCTATCTATCTGTCTATCTATCATTATCATTATTATCTACTTATTTATTTCAGAATACATCTTTTCTGACGGACGATTCGGATACTCGCGTCACATTCCCCATAGTTACACGTTCGTCTGCGATTTCATTGCTGTCGTTAATCCTGTCGTTCGTTCGGCAATTACTAGACGAATTTACATGGCTGCTTAATCAGTTGTCCGCAGCTTTTGATGGTCGAGCTACGACTGATGGTGAGCGTTGCATGCACACGTTCCATACCTATGTTTACATCACTTTTATCTGCAGTATTTGTTATCCTTTCGTTTCTACTCGTATTTTTGTGTTCCTGTCTGTGCAATACAGTTAATAACGCGCCCAGAAATGCTGTTCTTGCAAGCAGCGGTCGAGAAGAGGCCCTCTGTTTGCGTTTGATTAGCTTTGGACAGACGTTGGCTAGCTTGTTGCAATCTGCCATTCCTGTTCCAAGTGCACATGTGGACAGTGTGCTGGATATCAGCGCCCAATCATTCAATTTCCTCACCCAGCTAGTCAAATATGTGAGTATGTTCGCTTTTGGTCGTTTTGATTAAGCTGGCGAACGTCTGTTTTGTTTGATGACCTTATGCGTTGATGCTTATGTTCTTACAATCTTCTCCGGTGTGCACTTCCGGATGTGCGTTGACAGCCGATTTCAGATATGTCTAGGATATATTCTGTTTCCATCTGTTGAAAAATAACTTGAATGACGATATTAGGCTTAATTCAACCTGAGTTAGTTAACATACACCTATTAAACGTATACTCATCAAGCTGCATATCACATCGTTGGCTGATTAGGATAACTGTCTGTGATTTGTAGCCACAGGGCGGGTGTATGGTGGTTGAACGTCAGTTTTAGCCACTAGTCTTTTATTGCTTTGGGCAATGGTAATCGGTCACAGAGTGCAACCAGAAACAGCTCTTATGTTTCAGCGTTAATTTGTTGTACCCTGGGAAATTTTGTCGATAATTTATCAAAATAAAGAAGTACTGCTCGCACAGTGGCATTACATACTCGGTCCTTCACTGAAAGACCGAAGGCAGGTGGATGCCACAGATGGTGTAAGTTAGCAGGTGCCATCCGAGCTTTATTTATACGAATTG
>LUCH01002809.1:21447-33294 GCA_013368495.1 Paragonimus heterotremus | reverse complement strand
GGACTGCCGCGAAGGTATTAACGGTAGACCCGAATCATAGCTGTCCAAGGTGAAGGTTTGTTTACTTGTATGAACGACTATCAAACTACCTGGTAGAAAGCAACAGTTCAAATGATCTGTTTTAGACAGAGTTAATGTTTAAATGAGTTAACCAGCAATGCTTCATGTCAATGATTTTGAATATATCAGAAGAAACAACTTCGGTGGATCACATGTGAACATGTAAGTAAATAGTCCCCTTTTTCATGTTTACCTATTACTGATGTCACTTGGCGTTTCCAGGCTGGCACACTATAACTCATCAGAATCTATTTTTAAAGATGAAGTGAAACCATCTTGCCGAATGTAACGCTGTGCAACTTTTATTCGTCTTAGTGGATAGTTGTTGAATGTATCAGTATACCCATAAAGTCCTGTGATCGGTCTGTATGATCAGTTACAGATTTTGACTTTTGATGATGCACTCTGCAATGTGTGCCTGAGAAAAGTTATCGTTGCATTGTTTACATAACGGTTGTTGTGATCTAGTAATTATTTATCTCGTCCGTATACACAAGATGCGTGGTGTGCGACATTGCCAAACTCGGTATGGTAGATTATATGGATTGTCTTGCTCTTCGCATCTTAAATTTAAGAATAATCCTAGATGTAAATGTTTACTGTTTCCAAAATCTGATTTTGTTTAGCTCCTATCATGCATATGCATATTTAACAGCTCGAGTGGCTGGTATTTTGCATGTTCACTTTCCTGTCATCCTGCAACATGTTTCGTTGCTGCTGCAGAGACCCATGGAGTCATTGGTCCCTGCTTGTAATCCGTTAGTATTCTTCTTAGCGTATCCGAACGTGCCCCCAGTGAACAATTAGAGTTTGTTTCTTTCGCTCTCCAGTATCTTCGGATTGTTCGGAGTCGATCTGGTCGATTCCCCGTTTTATTCGAACGCGTTATTCGTGTGTTTGGTAGATTGGTCTCACCGAACGCCTATTCCTTCATCTCCTACATTCAAGTGAGTCGTTTCACATCACATTCACTCAGAATTTTAAAGATTTGATAGTTTTTGTGCTGGTGCTGACCAAATTCCCATTTGGCTTCCAGGAAGGTCGCATTTTTGAAGGCATCCACTGTCTTTCCTTGTTTCTGATCGAGATATTACGTCACCAGTTGGCTATATGATTACGCCAAATTACGGTCTTTAATTGGATAAAATCTTCTGTTTCGGTTTTTTTTGCTTTCCGTAATTGTCATTTCTGTGACTTCCAATTGCCCATCCCTGTGTTTATCCAGCATTTCCGTGTTCCTTTATGAAAATAACGTTATTCAAGTTGTGCTACTTTTCAATCACTAGTAGTTAGTTCGTTTAGTCCTGGTCACTTGCCATTACTGGTTGATCGTTTTTAACTCATCTGTTTAACCCTATTTTTGTGTCAGCATGCTGAAGCGGAGAAAGTCAAGTCCATACAAGATAAACAGCCCTTAAAGAAGACAGTCAAAGATATTCCGTCAATCAACCAGAAGCAGACTTCCAAGAAGACATCTCACGCCACGCTTCCGCAGGCTTTGGTACGTAATTGTTAATTTGTTTTCTATCTCAATTATAGATAGCTTATATCAAACCGTTTGAGAACATTGTAGTCAAGTAATTTCAACGAAAATTCCATCTGTTTTTATGCATATGTCATTTCTCAGATATCTCGTTCAATCAAGGATTCACGCGTCATCCCCCAGCTTATCTTTGCGATCGAACAGTTCGAACGTTTCCTTTTGCAATTGTCAAAGCTCTCAAAGGTGAGTGGTTACTGTGTACGGGCATCCACTTTTTAACTTATCTAGTCAGGTGATCACGGATTGAATACTTGGTTTTTCAGCAGTGGTGTCTGCGGCTGCCAGGCATATAGTACTAGTTTCAGACTTAGGCTATCTTGAATGCACTGAACAGTTTCACAATATTTTTTCCATGCTATACTCTATGTATGCAGTTGTAGCGGACATCTGTCGTTAGCGAGGTGCGTAACTAGAACTGGTCTTTGCAGCCCAACCTTTTTTAGAGACTGAAGCAACTGCGTTTGTTAGTCAGTATTCCTGAGTACACAGCTTACAAAAACGCGGTTGAACTGTGATCACTAGATTGTCAATCGTTCCGTGCCAAGGGTGTGATGTTGTCATGCGTATTAGATCACATATGTGTCTTTGCAATGTGACTCTCATCTTAAAGAACGAGCAAGCTGGTTGGACGTTAGTGTACTACAGCCTTGATAGGCTGTCGTCGTAGATTTAACACCCACAATTGGCTGAAGTGGTTCCGTCATTTAACAAGTGGCCGATTCACCGTCCCAGTTATTTTGCCAGAGCAGATTTTGTGTAAGTCTCAACAATAAATTGCGATGCCCAGGCCCTTGGACCTGAACAACGATGAGCCGTTCTTTGCATTTGACTCGCTTCGGAGTTGTGGACTAGATGATTCGTATTCCTAACTGGTCATCCTCGTTGTTGTTCGCTTTTTACAATCATCATGTTCATTTGCGTTGGTTACCATCGTTTCGGTCAATTTTCACGTTATTTTTTCTCTCTCCTCCTCAGTAAACAACAAATCATCCTATCGTTCATTCGTTCATGTATTGAATCTCAGGTTTTTGCGCAAATACTTGAAAAGTAACCCCATGATCAGACGAATTTCGTTGTGGATACTTCGCAACCTAATACGTATTTCATGCACCTCAGTTTACTTTCATTTACATTTTCACGGTTTGTTTACAAGTTGTAAACATTTTTATGTTACGTGTTCGAGTTTGGAAATATGTGGTTTTTATCAGTGCGGTCCTATCTATTCTGTAGCTATGGCTGTTCATAGTTGTTTTAACAGCCAAGCATTGCTGTGACCTTTTGATCTATTGACATCTTTAGTGATAATGAGTTATCTTCAGCGGCTTACGGCTCACTACTCATGATTTCATCTTCGCCCTCAACTTACATACGAAGTTAGGCGACTTGAAGTTATCTGAGTGAAGGTTTTTATAACTCCGCCGGTCATTGTTTTTGGAAATGAACAAACACGGAAGACTGGGCGTGCACTGCGAAAGTAGTTCGACTTTGGGGATAGGCATTGTTGGTGCGTTTTTTATGACATAAAAAATACATAGGAAGGATATACATTTTTGTTCATAGCCTAAGGTTTTCAGAACTGAGAATCCTATTCATTTCTGTATAATTTCAATATACACGGATTACACTTGTCAATTTTTCCCGAAGTTGTTCTAAGTATCCTAGAAATACGTATAAAACTTTCAATTTCCTGCAGGTTAATTTGATGCAGAACGTGAAGCTAGCGGTTTCCAGAGATTTTCGTATCAATGCAGCAACGGTTGTGGCTCAACTAGAGCGTTCTGCAGCACTGAGTGTGAGCTCTGATTCAGATGATGACCAACCCTCAAATGTGAGTGAGTCTCCACCCGGTGTAGTTGCTCCGAGCAGTCCAGCTATATTCAGTACCCCAGATAATTTACCGCATCTCCCTACTTCCGAAACAGAAGTTTCTGTAGTGGAATTGCGGCTTTCAAATGATGGGTCTCAAAACCAGCCACCAGGGGATGTTGCTCAGCAGCTACAATCCGAGACGCCTGCGTGGGGAAGGGTAAGTGGACGTGTTGCTTGTAGTTTGTCCATGTGGATATGCATGTCGTTCTCCGGGTTCACCCCGATGGAGTCCAAACGTCTTTTCATCTTGCAATGTTCGTTGAGGTACCTTGCTGTTTCCATTTGTAATCTAATGGGCCTTATTGGGCCCAGTTGATGTCATACTTTCTTTGTCGTAATTTTAAATCCCCGACTATTTAATTCCGCTTTCCCTTTTTTTCAAAATTCGACTTAAATTTGAGGCTAACTCCTTGCTCTACCTTTTCCGGGCATTAACTTCTTTCTCCAGATTAAGTGCCCGTACGCGCGTGTGTGTGACGGCCTGTCGAATTTCAACTCTTCTTCATTTTTCGTATTTCCTTGTGTTCCCACAATCCGCTCACGAAAGCAAATGTTCCTCAGCACACGTTCTCCAGACTTGATTGACATTCCTCCAGTTGCCCCTTCTACGTTCTCCACCTCTGTCAGTCCACAGAACGATGCAGGACCAAGCGCAACTTCCGTAGTCGTGCACGATTGATTACCTGTATGTATGTGCATGCGTGCGTTTGCTGGCTGTGTTCAGTTTGACAGTTCGATTAGTGCTTGCTTTGAAATAACACACCGAATTGTCACCCATTGAGTGTAGTTGCCTACGGTGACTGTCCTTCACGTGCCTCACTGAAACTGTCAGTTCTGTTGGATTGTAACTTTAGAAAAGACGCGTTGTACAAATGGCCTCTTTTGCCACACCTTCATCTCCCCTCGTTTATGTTCGTCTTCCCGTCCTGTTGGTCCTGTTTCCATTCCACGTTACTGTGAGGGAAATTTCTGTTTACATTAATCCGTTAGCAGATTTCAGTTTGATGCTGAATTTAGGACGCTATTTTTTTGCATACCGTTGTTTGTGGAATGCGATGTGCAGTCCATCGTGACATGGGAAGCTGAACACGCTAAAGTTTTTCTTCAGGTCACTTGTCCATTTATTCGGCCATACTTGTAAAATACACGTAAAAATTTAATGAGTAAAGGTCTGTTTCGTTAGCATTATTCTTGAAGAAGACAAAATTCTGGTTGTCTAAGACTGCTCTTTCAACTCGTCGTCTCGGGCTCTGTAGTCTGTGCCTTTCTTGTCGACGAACGTTATCGAAACTCGCACCTGCTTATCAACTTCCCAGTAAATAGGGCTAACAATTTAGGAAACTTGTTTGTGCGCTCACCGTGTCATTGTATTTCCCTTGTGAATATTCCGTATTCTGTTTGTGCTCTCGTTGTTTTGTCGTCTGTTGCCTGCAATGCAATGCGTATCTCTACCTACTTGCTTTGTTTCCAGGGTAGTCAAGCTGTTGCCCCTACCTTTGTTTTATTTTCCGAGACCGTCACCACCAGAGAAAAAATCAGCTAGCCTTGCTAGACAACGCAGTCAAGTCGCTACGTTCTAATTGTTTGTACAGAGAACGACTCCATCGTTTTTGTGACTTTGTGTAACGTCTCCTTCGTCTACAATCATTTCTGGCATTTGAGCTGTAATTGCTACTGCATGGACACCTGTCCATATTTGGACTGGACCCTGTCTAATAGGCTATTTCTATTGCATACGGGACTACCTAAAAACCACGGGTCTTTGTTTCGTAAGCTACTATACCGTTATCAGTTTTTAACTATACAGAACCCATCTTGTTTTCCCGCACACGTATGGTTCTTCCGTTGTCGTCGTTTTTAGCCTTAAGCCGTACCGGTGAGTTCTGTGGCTCGAGCTGTCGTTGGTCGTGACAGTGGTCCACGAAGTGGCATAATAGTAAATATGTACGAACTTATAGCGGAGAAAAATAAGGGAGAGAAAGCAAACGAGCAAATACAGAAGATAAAAGAGGGCCGATAAATCTGCTGATAAAGGCTCGCCATTGACTTCAACACAATGTCATGTCAGAGAGTGTTTCCAAACAGCAGTACAAGTGGTCGCGATCTCGCAAACCCGGTGAATGGCATTTATCGACTTTGTTCAGCAAGACGGTCAGGGCTTTTGTAGCTCGTGACTGCTTTCTCACCTGGCCTCCTTGTGGTTTCTTTCAACCATCACAGCCATATCGAACCATGCGCGTTGCAGCAGGCACTCTATCAGTACATGGATTGCATGGCTCACCCAGTGAAGACTGCATTTTCACTATCTTGCTTATCGTTCGTGAACTTGCACATTTTTCGAATACGCGACGACGGACTGTCGCATAGCTCACAGAGTTAATCCGTTTGATACAAGCTAGCTTGTGGAGACAAGGGTGATCAAATAACAAGGGTATATGTGCATCTTCTGCACGATTACAAACTCTGATTCTAATCGAAAAGTGGACGTCTTTATGACGTCCGAGTGGATATTTCGTCAGCAACGTTACAAGCTAGCGAGGTGACAGCACTCAGGTAGGTGAAACGATCTGTTATCTTCAGCGACCTGCCTGCAGTTTCAATGACATAACTAGTGCCAGCTTAATCCTGTAACGATACTTTCTATCCTTAAGGTGCATACCGTGCAGACCAACTATATCAGTTAACTGATTCAGCGCTGTCTGTATGCTTTCTGCAGAAAGATTAAACAGAGCAATGTCGTCGGCATACCAAATATCAGTCAGCTTACTACCTGAGCCTTGAGCCTTTTCGTGCTCCTTAAAGAACGTTGTCCCTGTCGAGCGCCACTTGAAGCGGTGAACGTTCGAGATAACTACACACTCTGAACAGGCCTACAACGATCTCAACAAATTGACCTACTTCCCTGAGACTCCTCTGCGATGGAAACAACTCCAGAGGGCATGCCGGGCAACCGAGTCAAGGCCGGCCTTCAACTCTGAAAATACCACAACCGTTGGCTGTGAAAAGGAGTGCCTGTGTTCCAGTATCTGTCGCAAGTTGAAAACATACGCTCACAACTAAGCCGTAAACCTGCCTGCTTTTCTCTTGTCAGGTTCTTTTTGTGTTTCATAAACCACCGCATTATGAAACTCGTGAGCAAGACTAATACCTCTGTCGTTTTTTCATGATATCCTGCGATCTTTTTTGGAAATGGGAATAATTGTTGGTAAGTCCCGGACATGAGGCACATGTTCAGTCTCTCTTATGAAACGGAGGGGTATGGCCAGAGAACCATTCATCATTTTTAAAACGCTGGGGAAGAAAAATCCGGACCTAGAACTTTATTACGTTTCAGTAGTTTAAGCTTCGGCACCATTTTGGTTTCCCACCGAGGATCGTGGGGATTGTCAACACCAACCACGGAATCTCCATCATCCGCAGCTGAGTGAGTTGCGTCAGGCCAGTTGAAGTATTCTGCAAAGTCAAGTCTGCGACAAGCTGTAAATTTATGAACCATCGTTTGCGCACATAATCTCGTTAACACCGTTTCGACGACCAGTGCAATCACGAATGAGGAGAAACAACACAACAACAATACCCTGATGAATGTGTCTTCCATCTCTGGCTTGTTCAGCCAATTAAGTCGCACGATCCTTGCACTGACCTTTCGTAAATTTGCCTTCCAATCCACTGCAGTCTCTGTCATATATGGGATCAGTCGACGCCTGCCCATGGGTTCTGCCCAGTCAGCAGGAATCCACTTGTATAGTATTCGTTTGTGTTGCTTTGAAGTGGACCTCTTCGTAAGAGATTCGCATTACTGTTGAGATTATTGCTCCGTGCTCATTTGGGTAGCGCCGCCGTGCCCCGATCAGTTTGACTGTCCGTGCTGTTTGATAGACGTTCCACTCACCCTGATTGTCCAATTTCCAACTGAGTGATTTATGTTTTTTGGCAGACGATCTTTGAGTAAACAATAAAACGAAGCGGGCACAAATAACGGCGTGATCTAAATCAGGGTGGTTATTATAAAATGAACGCCAGTCTTCAGTGGAGTGACGCCACCGATATCTGACAGTGATATGTTCCATTTTGGAGTTGCACAGGATGGCCTCCACATGACGTATTGCCATTGATTGTGTTTAAGTGCACAACTCGTTATATAGAATCCATGAGGTGCGCATAGCCGTAGTAGTCGATTACCATTGTCAGTACATCGCGTTCGGACACCGAACGTATTTCCTAGACGACTAAGTCGTGCGTTCATATTGTGTACATGCGCAACGATGTCCGACTGCTCAGTTTGTCTCATAAGAACAAGGAGTATGTTTTTGACGGCCTGTGAACTGTTATCTCTTGGAACATACGCATATGTGACAAATAAACGATGTCTCTCTGTGTGTGACCGCTACTCGAATTTGACCTCGAAGCTTCATCGTCACCAGGTATCATGAAAAAGAGCGGCTAACCCACAGCATTATCTAAGAGCCTATTCAAGTATAAAAAAAACAATGCTAGGATCGTTAGGATGCGTTTCGGAATCTCACCACACCCATTTCCAGGCTCGAGAAGGTGTTGGTTGAAATAACTTGCT
The DNA here is from genome assembly GCA_013368495.1 of Paragonimus heterotremus. Taxonomy (NCBI): domain Eukaryota; kingdom Metazoa; phylum Platyhelminthes; class Trematoda; order Plagiorchiida; family Troglotrematidae; genus Paragonimus; species Paragonimus heterotremus. The sequence goes on along the minus strand of LUCH01002809.1, from coordinate 25,249 downwards.
GCGGACGTTAAAAGCGTCAGTGTTTATCAATTTTCTTGGTTTGAACTGGGGAAAATTAGCAACAGAGGAAGAAAAAGTGAAAATTAGTGAGCCGGTCTGTCAAGACGACGATAACTTCTGGTTCTTTTCGGTCGTTTATGTCACAGAAGGGGGGAAGGTTGAATTGAGGGACTCCACTTCAAGTGTCTGACGCAAAAGTGGGACGATAGGATATATAGCTTTGTTAGAGATCCCTACTCGGAGCCAGTGGCTCAAGAATCTAACTTATCTGGTATTGAGAGACTTGCAGTGATTCTGAGCACTGCTGCTCACAGTGGTTGTATTCGCAGTTGCATCAAGCTTTTTAATGATACCGGATGTTTTTCGACCATATTGGATATTACGCCGGCGGCCACGATCAGTTGATGGGCGATCACTGTTTTGTTTGTTTTTTTTTGACTTGGAAGACGGCAGTGTTGCAACTATAAAAATAGATCTGCTGTAGGCTCATAGGGTCAGCATCTAGACACTTACACGATCAGCAGTCCGATATACAACCTCATGGGTGTTTGGGCACCCACCCTGTTACCCTCTCAGGGCGCCTCCGTCGTGAGAAAGGAAAAAAACCACTTGACTCAGTCCTAACTAGCGGAACTGTTCAAATCGGTTGAGACTTTTTATACCGCTATGTTCATGTGCGATCCTAACTCTTTTTCATGGTGTGGTGGGAACGTGTGGACATTATGTGCCCTATAAATAATTTGAAATTGTCGTCCTAATTGCACACGTTCTGGAGCGGAACAAAGCTCTGTATTTTGAACGCGTCTTTTGGCTTGTCTTGGGAACGAATATGGGAACAGTCGCGGTACTTTTCGGGACCGAGATTTTTGCGTTATTATTTTCCGGGACGAGAACCCGGATTCTGTCAAGCGCATTACGATAGCAAGGACGAGCCAGCGTATTGTTTAGGTGGGTTTACACCTGTGAGTGCAATTGCTTCCCTTCTGCCTGCTCCCCTTTAACTTGTTTGGCATGATTGTACCTCGAAAGACCGAAGTCCTAATTGACATAGCTCCCCAGATCCATGGCGCGCACAAGTCTGATCATCTCGTTGTTCTTCATATGCCATGTGCACATCCGTACACGTACTTGTTGATTAATCTGTACCATTTGACGATCGTGTTTTAGCGGGCAAACAGCCAAAAGACTGGAGGACGAATTTTGACTGTACGGGTGATCAAATTTATTCAGCAACAAATGCACTGATTTCAGTAGTTACGCCGTGCACAAAGAATATCAGCTTACGGTTGATCATGTATGCACATGTCACCGAGCGTCTTACCCCACTAATGCAAAGCACGACGTGGCTAATGTTTGGTTGATAAAGAGAGATGGAAACGATCAGTAATGAGTTTTAAACAGTAGGTCGTGTTCGCGTTCGGAGCCACAAACTTCGCGAGTCATGACCCTTGAGTGAAGACGTTCGAAGTCGTACCAGCCGTAGTTTGCAAGTTTGTGAGCTTAGTGTATTTGGTGGAAGTGAGCGATGAATGTCTCTTGCGGACGCTATTTTGCTTGCAACTCAGTTAGATGTCGATATCTTACCATTCATTTCTTAATTTCGGTTTTAGAGATTTGTTGAATCAAGTCCAATTCTTTCTCCATTTTATTTACAAACTAATGTCTTATCATTATTACTGAGAATTATTATTGAGTATTATTGAGAATCATCAATATCAGTCATTTGTGTGGTGTTGTTGATGATGGCTATGTTGATTGTAACGGTTGTGTACATTTTCGTACAGATATTCTTCACTCCGAGATTTTTCCTTCAAATAAAAGCTGGCGCAAAGCTAAATTTCATTTTGATCTGTAAACTGGTATATATGATTAGATGGTATTCAGCTATTCCAAGTGCAATTGTACGTCTTTTGTCGCTCCACTGCTCCACTGTCTTAGAACTACTCTGACTTGAATGATCATTCCCAAACAGTCTTGTTTAGATTGGTTACCAACTTGGGATGAGCTGCTCCCATCCAAATCGATGGATGAGATGTTAACAACCAGTCCAGTAGACACTCCAGACAAGGTATATACAGTACATGTTTGGTTTGGCTGTTGCTTCCAGCGTACGTTCGCATCTTTTTTTGTTAACTGTACGCTTTTTTCTGTATACTTTTTGGGTAAATTTTTTCCTTTTATTAATCTCCTGTAGGCTGTTCTTCCCAGTTCAGCTCGTCAGTCTATATTGAAACGAACAGTGCCATCTACAGATGCGCCGTGCACTAGAGCACCGAAAATACCCAAACTGACCGAACGGAACCGGTGATTTTGACGTCCTTCTCAACCAAACCGTCACTGTGAAATTGCAGCAAACATATGTATACGTAATTAAATGCACAATCCAATGACTACTCACCCATTATTCGTAGACTTTTTCCTCTTTCCAAAGGTTTAAAACATCCCTGTGCTGATATGTTCATGTGGTGCAAGGCGCGTAAGCAACCTTCTGATGGACATCTGATACACTTGCTGCTGTAGTTGGAACACTGCTAGATTCTCCTTGCATAAATGTTTTTGTACATGAGGCTAATGTACGGTGCATTTATCGAAATGGAATCTGCAGTCACGCGACCATGAAATGGATAGCAATCCCCTACCACTCACCAGTAACCAAAATATTGCACGAATGAGTAGTTTCCGTGATTTCAACTTGGAAGGAAGTTCTGGTCGTGGGTTCATCGCTTGTAGTTAATAGGACACTTACTGCGTCTCCTCTCGAGGTGACCTGACGATCTGAACGCTACCCACAAGTGAACGTGACCGAGCGTTTGCATATTATGATTCACTCGTGCTCATTGTAAAGTCAATTACAGTGATCAGCACGTTTGTCTCATGAAAGCGTTGTCATAGTTCTAGTCCCGATCGTGGCGAGCAAATGCACTATTGACGAGCTCTAACAAGAACGAAACTCAAGTCTCTTTACGAAAGAGTGGCTGCAAAGTGTATTTGAATCCGACAGCTGCGACCGATTGTGAGTGGTGTCCAATCTAAATAAAACCAAAATTCCACACTACTCACCAGTAATCCGCTGTTGTGATCCTACCTATCTGTCTCTTGCTACTTGACTATCCGACACGACCTTTTATTTTTCTTGTACATACTTACTGCAGTCTATGCTGTTCTATCGAAACACTTCTGTAGGTTTGGTGCTGAAATCTTCTGGCAATTTGTTACGACTACCCACCCTGTTCATTCCTCGACTTGTTTGAAAGTCAGTGCGAATATCACTTCAGTTCTGTACGTTCTCCTAGATAACCTTCATCGTGGCCTCAGGTAAAAACGGTTTCCATCGCATTGTTCGTGTAAATCATATACGCGCATGCACACTCATTGACGTGAGAGATGGTCAGCGTCGGTTAGTACCTGTTGGGCGGTTTTAGCCTAGCACCTGTCGACTCGCCACAACTTTTCCTATGGGCACTCGTTTGTTGCCATCGATCTCACGAGTGATTTTTGTTGAATTTCATCCATTTCTCCGTTAATCGACTTTCACACAGACCTTATCATTGCTTCGTTTGACTTGATATATCCCTATTATCGCGCAGGGCTTAAGATAAAATGCACTGAGCATGATTTCTGTCTAAAACAGAAAGTGCGTTTTCGTCTTAAAGTGACTTAAATCCTTCGGTTTGACAAATTGTTACTAATGAGTAGTCGGGGATTTAGCTAATTGCAAGTCGGACATCACTCGTAATTGATCACAGCTGTCGCATTCCCATAGACTTTCCAGTCGGCCCATTTCGAAAACAAGCACTAGACT
>LUCH01002809.1:10852-20961 GCA_013368495.1 Paragonimus heterotremus | reverse complement strand
TCACATATAATAATTCGGTCGTGCCTAATGTGAGGTCAATGGCGCAGTAGCAGACACGGTTGCCTCATGAACAGCGTGTCCGTGGTTCAGGTCCCGGCAGTGGCGATGACATGCACTACTGACGAGCTTTAATGAGAACGAAACTCGAGTCTAGTGCTTCTTTTTCGAAAGGTGGCCGACTGGAAAGTCTATGGGAATGTGACAGCTGCGATCAATTATGGGTGATGTTCAACTTGAAATTATTACTAGTGAATTTTTTTGCAGTTAGCCCTGGCGGATCAAACCGCCGACGGCGTGATCCGGAACAACCTAATCACTTTTCACTCATCCTGAGAGCAACCTATTCATGGATTGAGTCATCGCTATCTCTCATCGTTAGGATATCCGTAAGGTCGTCGAATCTCTAAATACATGCTTTTCCGTCTAGCTTCCCATGGCAGAGTCGTAGTTTCTTAAGCCGTGACTTCCACTCTGTGGAATTTTGACTCGTTTAAAATTAGCTACACGTTTATTTGCAGTCAGAAAGCATGGAATGCTACTCCGGAGAACACATGATTTGCGTCTTCCCATTGTTTTATTCAAATTCCTGAAGACAACGAACTGTTTCAGAAGTCGTAGCTTATCTGTCCACCTTCTTCATTCCAATTGGTTAGCACATTTAGGGTAATGGAGTCGTTCCGGACCAAGCGAATTGGTGTTCAGCGGAGGTCACCTAATCGATTGGCACCGATAAACTGTATTAGCATAACAACTCGTCTCATTCACTCTGAATAAGTTTATATTCAACTGTCGCACATGTATGACTGGAGTGAGTTGTAAAGGAAGGGGGTCCGCACACTTATCACTTCCGAGTCAATCAACGCGTGCGAATTGCCCCTGTCTACTTTTACTCAGTGGTCTACATTCACTTTCTCTCAAATTGTGTGTGCTTACCATGATTTTGTCCTTAACTGTGATGTGTGGAGCGGATCGGGTTGATTTAAGAAGGCTTTTTTCTGTGTGCATATGTTCACATTGCATTACATCTTCGTGGGTGGTGCACTGTTTTTACAGTTAGACCAGTTAGACGTTAAGGCAGTTACACGTGCTTTTTCGTGTCTTGTTATTAAAGTCAGATGTGTACCGAGTGATTATTACATTCTGGATACTGGTCTGCTGCTTTTCTGTTTAGCCTATCCGACATTTGTTTAGTGTTTGATGGAACTCAAGATTCGTTACAGGTTGTTGGTAGTCAGCTTCGTAGCTTTTCCTGTTCGCCGGTTGCAGAAATCACTGAAAATATGGGCTTTAACGGCAATGCTCAGCTGCTTGCGATTTTTCATATATGGGAAGATTGAAGATTCGCCGTTTTGTATGGGGAATTAAAACATGGAATGATCCTTGGGCACATACACTATGGATGCGCCGTAAATGAAAGGTTCAAATAGACTAATTGCAGTTCGTGTTGAAAGTACGCATGTTGCATGACCCGCCGATGAATTCAGGTGTCAGCGACTCCGTCCAAACAACTTGTGACTACATTGTTTAACGTTACCATGGTTGCCATGTATATAAAATGCTATTCGCCACATTTCCAAATCTTGGCTAGGTTATGTGAGAATGTATTGCGACCACAAGCTCGTGTTATGTCATCCGGAAATTTAGTGGCTTTTAGACGGGAAATAATCACATTTACTGTTCTGCTATCTGCACTCGTTTACTTGTTTAATACTGAAAACGTTAGTGCCGAATTTCCTTTTGATATACTGAACATTTTCGACTTGTTTTCAACATACAAATTACCTCATTATCACAAATGTCCAGACATTCAGTAAAAGCTTATGACCGTAGATCAATATTGCAAAAGAAATCACAGTTTGATTTCTTCTGTGGTCTTGATGTAGCTTCATCCAAAACATAATAAGAAAATTTTAAGAGAGGCTGGGAAGCCCCGTTTCGTCATCCGTCAAAAATAGTTCCTTCACACCGAAAGTGGTTTGGATATTAATCCACTTTTTTGATCACTGACACTGTATCTGAGTATGGCCATAGGACTACTACTTGTGAAACGCGTGGTTCGCAAACGTAGTTTTCTGCGCGAGATTTGTCAGCGATCTAATCATCGGAGCGTGTGCATGAAAACAATGAAGTTATAGCTTTGTTGATTAGAATTTGTGGTTTTGTATGTTTGGCCAACTGACAGACGATTGTTGGTTTGGTTTGTCAGTGAGCGAACCGCATTCTGAGTTACCTTGTCCCTACACACAATTTCATTCACCTCAACAGTCGTTCCACTATGCACCCCGCGACAAAATCATGCAGGTTTGCCATATTTTGACATTTTCTCTAGAATCAAGTGAACAGCAGTTCAATCACACCAGAAACGAACCAGCCTTATAGGAAACCAGTAGACTGAATTTTGTTTGATTCATTACTATACAAAAATTGGAGAACTAGTGACCGGCTTATAGGGCCGACTTATGTACTTTGACTATCAGATTTAACAGTACGACTTTCGTTTGCCATTTCACTTCAGTGTTTCGATACATAGTTTGGACATACTTCTAACGAGGGTGTTAAGTCGTTCTTGGCGATTTAAGTTAATCCATTCAGTAACGCGCAATGGGCAATTCCAGTAATGCTGATTCAGACGATTCGGCTAATTGTACCATTGTCCAAGTCTGAGAAGATGTCAGAAAAGGCGATCGGAATGTGGAATTTATACGGTGTTACTGACAAACGTATGATAAAGGCGCTCTCTCACCTTGAACGTGAATTTACCGGATACCCAAGTTATTTAGCAGAAAAAGATCAAGATAGTGTAACTATACATGAGTCCACAAGTCGTCGTCAGTCAACAGGAAATGAGCTTATTAATGCAATCGAATATGGATGAAAGTAAGAGCAGGCACGAGATCATCTGGACCAGCAACCCTATTACGTTTGAGAGCTGAGGTGCAACTGCGAACCTCAGTGGTTCTAAATCTACCAGCCTGGGTGCTACATCACATGTTTGTGACGGCAACACAATAGAAGCAGGAGGCCAGATAAATTAACTCAGTGTCACGAAATAGTGGAAGACTGTGTCAGTCAGAAGATGCGGGCTTGAACCTTCTACCTGATTGATCTCGATTATGCTGATGACAAGGTGTCGTTTGACACCTCCCACGCAACACAACCAACGCTATTTCGCGTTTTGCTAAGTACTTCGGAATGCACTTTGCATCATCGAGGTGCAAAGTGCCTCTGCAAGACTGATGTGGCTACGTAGATTTGCCGTTAGATAATGAAATCACGGAAGTTGTTGACCGGTTTATGTATCTGGGAAGCTACATCAGCAGCGGCGGTTGAGGTGTAGGGAATGAAATAGCAGTGCATATTTCCAAGGCTAAGGTGGTGTTCGCTAATCTGAGACACCTATGACGACAGAGAGGTATTTCTCTGAAGCTTAAGAGTCGCGTATATCAGACAACAGTGACGGCTGTATTACTTTATGGAAACGAAACCTGGCCGTGAATCGTCTTCAGGTATTTGACCACCGATGTATACATTCAACCGCTCCTATCGGGTGGTATCAACGAGGAGGTTAGGAAGCGGGTATTCGGTAGTGATTGTCAAACGAGTTCTTTTGTTCAGTTACTACATTTGCACACACTTGGATGGTTAGGTCATGTACTAAGGACGCCAGCTAGTCGTCTGTCACACCGAGCACTGTTTGCCAACGCTGCGGCCGAGTGGCATAAGGTGCGAAGTGGACGGATGATGAGCTGTCGTAGACAAATGAAATAGTTCACGAAGGGGTTGATCCCTGTAGATCGGATTCGACTCTTGGGCTGGGTTCCTCGCGACTCAGTTTCGGTGGCTTGAGATGTTAAGTGAGATGGCGGCTAACCGAGCTCAGTGGCGTGAATGTTGTCGTTGTTTGGTCGAGTTGTCTGTGAAGTGAGTGCACTTAATGACGCGGGGCAGTGAAAGCCGTAAGGAAGCTGTCTTGTTGATGACGCCTTATTTCCACTTACAGTTCGGTTGTTTGTTTGCCAGGTTTAGGCGCCTTGATGTTGTATATCTGATTATAGACGTAGCTACTTTTAGTAGATAGGTCCATTACCCTCCCCTACTTTCTTTTACTCTCTTTTTATATAGGTTTTTCTTTCGTGGTTTTGTGGCAGTTAAGCATCAGTGTGAATCACTGATGTATTGCTATCTATGATGATACTGATGATGAAGGTACAGGCGTGTCACTCAGAACGGAACAAGGAGGTTCTTTTATAGGTGGGTAGTGACAGATATACAATATAAAAAAAACTATATGCGCGGTCATGACACAAAATTCGCAATAATTGTTTACTGCATACAGCACAAGTCGAATTTGGAATCGACTTTCTGCGAAAGAAAACTAAACGCGTTTTAACGAATTCGACGTTCTTTATAGTACCAAACGAGCTTCAAACATCCAACAGCGGAGCTGTAACCCGTCAGCTCAGATTCCCCCAAGCTGATTTCGAAACGGTCTCAAATTTGGCCTTCGAGCTTTACGTCTTGATGTGTTTTTATGGTTGGCGTTTTGAGTTGAACATGACAGTCATCTACAGTTAACAAGTTAAAAAACCTCACGGATAATATAGTGGGTTCCAAAAGTTAATTTCTTTGGTGGGGAGCCATACAGTCTAGACTTGTGCGAGGGAATTATTGTCCCGGACTGTGTGAAGACATGAAAATTTGCGGAAAGTGGTCCAGCACGTAAACAGAATTGGGCATCTTGATTGCCTCATAATATAGCCATTTCAAACAGAGAAAATGTCCCCAGTGGAATCAACGAACATCTGGCATTATCGCGCGTGACACACTAACTTCTTCTGAAGATCGTATGTGTCTTCGTATGTTGTCTGCGTGCCTCAGGTCCGTCCACGTTATTTTTATTGAGTCAAACGAAGCTCCAGAAGAAATTATTTTCAGTCCACAATAGCGCAAGTCGCATTTGGTGCTCATTTAGCAAAGTGATTTCATTTATTTTGCTTGTGCGTCGACCGTTAAAACTTTCTAGCTTCTTTTTACTGTCCTCTTAAGGACATTTAGCCGGTTGGAGTTCCGAAACACATTGCAGACTATTCACAGAGCTCGTCATCCTGTTTACTCCACCTAAACTGCGTTTGTTGATTCTTTCATCTAGCGCGTTACAAGGTCACTAAACATCTGACGTCTAGCGATGATTCTTCATACCCCAGTCTGCATCTGCTAAAGGACTAAAATCCGCTTCTCAAACCCTATCAGTTCACTTCATGGTATAAAGTGAACAAAACATGCGAACTGAAATGCTAGTCTGAATGGGCTTGGCCACATACCGGCGTGTTCACATCTAGGCCGCCGGTAAGGTCACGTATGAACTGTAGTATCGGGTACGCAATGGCGCGTAATCCATTCTCCACGCACTCGTACACTCAACCGACTAGCAACACCACAGAAGCCTAAACTGGCCGTATATCAATGGCATGGCTATTTTTGCGTGTATAATTTTTTGCTTACAAAAACTATTCAAATAAAATACAACCTGCTGCTGTGTAATAAATTTGGTTCGTTTGCAGCACAGAATGGTTGCCTTCGCCTTGTTAATTTAGTGGGATGCTACTAGAAAACAGATTGCCCATGAATTTAAGTTGTGGGGGTGTATTAACGGCTAAGTTTTTATGCACAATTATCCAGGCTAGAGCAATGCAAATAAATTTCTCTCTACTTTATTCCTTGCCTCTCACTGTGTAATCTAAAATAATATGTCCAAGTACAAATATATTCAGTGTTAGGTAGTATGCTATTTCGTTAGTAAAGATTGAGCAAGCATTCCGTCAGGTGTACTGCGAACCGAAATCTTTGCCAACGACATATGACCTTGTTCTTGGCAAAGGGTTCGCGGATTTTCCATGACAGGGTGAAGCTTGTATGGTCTTCGAACTTCAAAAGACTCGGTTTACTCAGGAAAAATTGGGAACGTCGAACTTCATCGGTATCGACCGGCTCCACGTTGAATATGTCCGCATGTGTCACATTAGATAGGTGGATCTGATCTTTCATAGGACTGATCAGAATGAGAGTCTGGATTTGAACTTTCAGCTACCTCGATCAACGGGAGCTTCTGCGAAATTATTCCCAATGCCAAACCTTGCTTCATTAGCCTTTGCATCAGCGTATCGATCAGCGTCAGGTACACCTTCTGTAATCGAACCTGTTACTGCTGCAAAATGACTTATATTACTTCTGCGGTTATCCTCATCGCCAATTTTTACTGCAACCTACAAGACAGGCTTCGTCATTGGTTGTTGCAATCGAATCCTGCAGAGCATGAACGTTAGCAATTGAAACGAACAGGTTCGGATGAGTAGTGTAGTTTGAATCTTCTTTCGATTTCTTCTAACTCTAACATCTAAGAGCCAATAGAAATATTGACAAAATAGTCCCTGGGCGAACAACCACCAGAAGATTTGCAAACCTAAATTAGATGTTCCACGATATTCTGTATGTACCTGAGTTACCATTTAGTGGTTAACCATCATCTTTCACGCTCATGGGTTAACAACTACCCATTATATTCGCTCATAGTTCGACGTGTTCGATCAACAAACAAACTCAGGACAATTGCTTCGTTGTGTTCACACAATTCCAGATGCGCTGCCCAACTACACTTACCAACGGACGGCTAAGCTCTGAGCCGATTTGGCCGGTCATCCGAACTGGCAATGATCGTGCCATGACAGCTATCATTCGGTTCGACCGGATGTGACGTCATCAGCTTTACCGTGATTGGTTACGAACGTTGTTAGACATTGGTGACTAAATGACGGTACACCAACTTCGAACTTTGGACGAGTCGAATAAGTAGTTATCACTCTGTGAACACGGCAGTTGGTGGCCAACCGTCACATGGTAAGTCATCCATGGCCAGCCGATTGGAAGACGAGCAGGTTCGTCTTAATGTGGTTCATTTCATTCCTAATGTCGTAACTTTACCATAATATAAATTGAGCATTACTCACAATTGCTCGCAGCCTTCGCTCTTTCATAGACCTTTTAGTCATGCCCTGTTGAAAAGAATTACTACCCCCAAATTTCGCTCTTGTTAGAGTTGGCCAAGATTTGTCAAGGTCGGAAGTAGAACTCTGGCCATGCCTTCATGAAGGGCCGCAAGCTCGCTGTTTTCGAATTTTGCAGTTAGCTTGGAGGATGCTACTTTGGAAACATTTCAAAGTGGTTACTCTGACGCTACAATTATGGGCTCTCCGTTTCATCTGGCTTAGAGTATATTATTTAAAATTCAGCTTAATGTGAAGAAGAGGGTTGTGTATCGCTATACACTGTTTGCTTGCATTCGTTGTGGTGTTTGTGGAACATACGTTTGAAAAGTTTGACAACCTAACCGAAGATTTTGCTGTCACTTCTGCTGCTTACAGTCCTCGGGAAATTGTTATGAATCGAGTGGATCAACTCACCAATCAACTGAATTGCAATTCTATTCGGCAACCAGTCAGCTAGTGTCAACTTGTGTATTCTTATAATATGTCAAAACCTCTGGATACTGAAATCACGAAAGGAAGCTACATTTATCCACCCACATTAACATTGCAGATATGAGTATTTATGCTAGCAAAATGATTCAGTGGTCCACAGACGTTTTGCTACGTGATGACATGCATCACCTTGATTACATCCCAGACGATGTGCTTGCTTAAGTGACTGTCGACAGCAGACAGCGGTAAACTTGTTTATGACATTGGGAATATCAGGCAGAAGAAAACTAGTGAGTCTGTTTTCAGGTGCTATCGTATATGTGACATTTATCAACCCAACGCGTGTCTCATTTTGAAATGAAATCTTGAGTGATTTGTTTTGTATTTGCCTTTCACAAACAAATGTCAAACTCATTTAGATGTAAGTTGCACAACAGTTTGTGTTTATCTTTATGATGGGTGTTGGATATTCTCATAAGCAAGCGGTGAACTGCTATACAATGGGTCCTGAATAACCCACTTGCTCAAAGGCTTGACCAGTTGCCAAATGTTAAATAGACATTCAGTCTTCTGGTCGTCTCGTATGTCTCACTTTTGGTCCTCATGACCATCTAAGCAGAATGTGGAATCTGACTTTGTTTATTTCTTATAACTGACGTTGCGGCTGCCCCGATAATCATCACTCACACGTTTATAATTTTCGCGAGTAAGTGTAACCGCCTAAGTAGACTTCGGCTCTTCACGTTGTTACTTAGTTGCACGTCTTTGTATGAGCAGAATAAATGGATTGTTATTCCGAAAGGCACCACATGACTTACATCTTCTCACTGTTGGGAAGCATTCTTCGTCATGAAACCAAGCTTGTCATATGTGCTCAGATGAGTGCAACAAACCTAAGTACTAGGTATCCGCGTAGTGCCTGTGAATAGGGAAATTTCGTTTACCTTTCGTCGAAGTGCAAAAAGGGTTTAAACCGAAGTGGGGGTATGACTCTCATACAGTCCATCATGTAAGCTATAGTTGACGTTTCAATTAGATAGTCCGGTTTCTAGAATGAAGTGAAATGGGCCTAGTTCGCTTGTGGAACCACTTAATAGTTTTGTTCTTGCCATGCTTAATGCCGTTTACCGTTTTCATTACTGATTTTTACATTCTTTGTGGTCATTGTTTAAACACTCTACTCATACCAGCCTTCTACATTTCCTAGTACGATGTTTATACAGTGGGCGTTATTCACGTCATAACATCGCGTACTTAGTCAGATATGGTTGAAACAAGTTCAACCAATCAGTGGTAGAAATTAACCCTACCCAATATTTACTCGTTTATGTTTTGCAATTATAGTTTTCTATCATAAATAGATCTGCTGTTTATTACTAGTATACCGTTGCGGACGACTTCCAAGGTGACATAGACAAACCGAGCAGATGATTTCAGTTATCGATCGGACCACGTGTCTCCCACATCCATGCAGCCAGAGTTCATGATGCCAACGTGCACATTTCGTCAGTTCGCGGAATCGTTCCACATGCTATTAGACCTGTCGAATGTTGTTTATTTGTCGATGTCCGAGCCACAAGATACCGTGATTGAGCTGTTAAATTGTATTTTTTCCTACCGACAAATGCACTTAAATATTCGGGATAGGTTAGAGTGCGTCTTATTGCTAACTCCGTCCTCCCGGTAAGGTCCCCTCGATCTAAGACCTTGTTTTCACAGATGTTACTTTTGTCATTCCTGGAGTAGTTCAGAAATAAAATAAATAGAAATACCCCCTGTAGAGAGCAACATCATAACATCACCACCTAGTCAATCGAAGTCGAATATGGTAGTCGTCATTCGCTGACTTATTGACGAGTATTTGATGACACTTCATCACACTTATCGCTGCACAGCGCGATCACCGAAGTGACACCAACAGAAGGCTGGGTGAAACTCCATACGCCGTCAACAAATACAGGGGGATCGAGTTACAACCTTTAACTACTGGTATTATGCGGACATTCAGCTTGAGATTTACTGACTACTTTCTAGGTCATATACTGGGCAGGTGTGTAAAAGAACAAATATTTCGTGAAGTTTGAACAAGGTTCTCCCAGACAGAAATTTTGAGCGTACTTTATTGCATTCAAAATTGGTGGTCGGATATGCCAAACGGTATCGTCATGCCGTGTTTGTGGAAGTGTGTTCTTAGTGCATTAAAGTTTTCGAAGATATCTGCAATCACTGTTTAATGCAGATGAAAACACTGAATATGAGTTGCATATCTGTGAAACTTCTTAATCCTATAACCCGTTAGGTGATTAGTTTTCTTTAACTTTGCTTCTCCTGACCTATACTGCTACCTTGGCGAAGTGGTCGGGCTTGTGTACTGTTTTGATCCGGCGGGCTATGCTGACTAGGACTCCGGTCCTTCCAGGTGCAACCTTGTCAGACAGGTCAAAAAAGAGGAGCAGTCAGACGAAAAGCAGTTACACTCATAGGATTGTATGTTGCACTACTAACCACGTAGGAGTGCTTTGATAGTGAGGCACGATCCTACGAGAATACAGCAGAACTATTTTTTATAGTTGCAGCACTGCTGTCTTCCGTATCAGGAAGAAAACAGTTAGAAAAGGTACCCTCAAACAAAGA
>LUCH01002808.1:68715-79601 GCA_013368495.1 Paragonimus heterotremus | reverse complement strand
TATATATATATATATATATATATATATATATATATATATATATATATATATATATCCCTATATTGTTCTTCCTGGGATGCACATTTTCAGGCGTATGAAGCCGATTTTTGCAGTTGTCTTTTGATTTGGCTTGGAAACGATTAATGGAGTCATTCGCGTTTTTCTTCGGGATCAAGGATTCCGTTTTGTTTATCTCAAGGCGGAAAATTCCAGTCCTCTCAAGTGCCCTTTCTGTTATCGATCTAGCGCATTTTCCCGAGCATCTACGACAACGGGGAAAGAAGTAAGCCACGATGTCACTTACATTCGAGCAAACAGATTCACCCCTGAATGCATTCGAAACACTTCGAGTAGTCGCATCTAAAATGGATCGGAACACTGATGCACACGCTGGGCTTACAGAAACCGACGTCGGGTTCAAACGATTCCTTGAAACCTGCAGTGCGATCTCTGATAAGTCTAGTCATTGAGTTTCGTCTCAAGGAAATACCTAGTGTACGACGTAAATATTACTGTATTGTGTAGTATATTTTTAATAATTTATAATGCTTAAGGTCTATATACGAATCTGCTGTGTTGAATCTCTTCTTGATTCATTTTTCCAGTATTTTTCCTGAAACCTTAGATGCTACCATCGGAAGCTGTCCGTTTTTTGTCATTCATGGAGAAGTGTTTCAATTTCACACTAGTTCATCATTTTCCTAGCCAGCATTAACCGGATGGACAACTAGGACCTCCACTCCCGTGGACGTCTCACCTTCGTACTCCCTCGAGTTTGTACTGAATACGAGGTATGGGAGTGGAAGTTCAAATCTTTTTCGATACAACACTTGAGGTGACAATACATCCTGCCCTAGTTACCAGTTTGAATAACGAAATCGAAAGACCGGTTTTGCAAGATGGGAGTACCATTTCGTTTGTTCTCGTCAACTGCCAAACATAACAGCGGGGGACATCAAGAATACTTAAGCGAATTAAGTCCACACCTGAAGTCAGTGAATACACCCGTCTGTCATTGGCCAAAACTGTGGCAGACGGAGATTCAGAGTCAACAGGTTTTGGACACAGAGGACGGGCTTGCTAAGCATGGTAAGCAATACCTCGAGTGACATGAATGACAGGCTTGTGATGACGCATCTACACACGGAAAGCGTTTGTCGGGTCGACCACATGACCGATCTCCAGCAAGTGTCTGGCGATCGAAGTCGGCTCGCTTTGTGTGGTGGGTTCGCGTCGGGTCACGCCACACACCATGCCCTTGATATACTTGGGCACGGGCTCCTTCATTTTGAGGTGCAGAGATCGATCAGTTCTGCTAATGCAAACGTCACCGCAGCCACAGGTAAACTGGTGGACAGCTCTGGCTTCCGCTTCTTTATGTGAGGAAGTGTGAGTGACTTGGTGCGACTGAGTAAACGCAGTGCAACTTCATTCTACATCCGTTGGATGACCTGTGTCAGTCGTCACGTTAGAAGCGACATATCACTGTCTCCTTTGTACAGTAACTGCATGTGCACCGGTTTCTTCAGAACGGACATTTCTTGTGGGTTTGTCACTTTCAGTTGGCTGTGAAAGTCAAAACAACCCAGTGGACAACCGTTGGAGTCCAGGGTCTCACAAATAGTTCCCGCTCTGTGAAATAGACAACGACCCAGCGAGCGTTTGTGTCGTTTGGGTGAGAAACCGTTGAACTCCAGATATTGCCCTCCTCAGGTGAACTTACGATGTACTGATGGACACACTGTACCATCTTTCCATCACAGAAAGGTTAGTGTGTCCTCCTTTTCGAACTCAAACGATAACGTTAGATTTCGGTGCGAAGAGTTCAATACATCCAACAGTTTTTCTATTGTCTCTTAGTCGTCTGCGAATACTATAGTCATCAACATATCGACGATAAATCGGGATGTCGTACACTGTAGTCGAAAGGCAGAGTTCAACCATAGACATGAATAATTCAGCCAAAATGGGTCCTAGCGGGCTACCTATCGCAACCCCGTCTATTTATTTAAATCTCATTGCGGTGGACCGTCAGGCAGGTGGTGCGAGCATTCCAACACTCGGTGGAATACCTCAACATAGGGGGGAGGTGCGTTCGAAAACCCACCGCGAGTGTACAGAGGACAGCATGAGCGATCGGACAAGTCATCGCTCAAAGAAATAGGATCAACGGACGAGGAATAGCGGGCAGAAAACCCCCGGATAAAAGGCGTAAATCACATACATAAACCGGGTAGAAGTGCACGCGACGTGTGAGCGGAAACCGGGGGGTGTTGTGGGCTGGAATTGTGATTCAAAATCGCGAGCGCACGTGTGGCATGGAAACTAGCTAGTCGGACAATAAAGATTGTGCTTTATTGAACGCCTTTTCGCTACATCGTCTTGAAAACAAAATGTGATATTTTCAGCACACAATAATTTCAAAGACTTCAGTATATTGGTTGGGACGTGAAGCTTTATATTGTGAGCTAGTACGGTGACGTTTACACGCAGGTGTCCTTGGGGTTCGGTTACTGCAACTGTAGAACACCGTCTATTTGTGTAGCGAGTTGAGATACTCCACACCGCCGAAATGCTGAAAAATATCTAATTGCACATCAATTAGCTGAAATTGAGTGTGACGTTCGAGGCTTTGTCAGAAAGCGCAGTTTTTCTTCGAATAGATGCATAAACCGTAGATACGCTCAGTTTCGTCAAGTCAAATTTATTTCCCAGACTTGTTCATGTTCTGATTGTCCTGCCATTCCATTGGACTAAAACCAAGAACGAAACAATCGCCAAATGTATCTAGTCTGTCAAACAGTTACCATTGTTTCGCTCACCACTGTTTGTGACATGCTTTCAACTAACTGTTTGAAACGGGAAATCGTTAGACTGTTTTCAAATATAGACAATGTATTGTTAGTCTATCTAGATTGGGTGGAAGTTCAAACGGATTCAGGTCACATTTCAAATAATCTCACTTGCACTCAACGGTTAATAGTTTTACTGAACATGCAATATGGAGAAGAGATAACATTCCGGCGAAATCAATGAGTACACTAACTGTTCTCGCTCGATGCCGTAGGGCACTGTTAACTGGTGGCCCAGTGTTCTATGACGTCTGTGGTAGAATTATTCACTGTACATGTCGTGATTCACAACCGTCAGTTTGCTTTCCTAAAGTGTTCACATGTAAAGAGCTTGTAAGGCGATGGAGGAAATGCAAATCAACTTTATCGCCATTCATTTAACAAACAGTTGACCCCCTAAGGAATTGTCTCAAAACCGTATATTGTGCAAAACCCTATATCTCTAAAAGATACAGATTCAACTGAGTTGTTGAAATCCAACCGTCACAAACGTTCATGCCCTGTTGTGAAGGATAACCAAATCAGAGGGACGGTTATTCCAGTATTTGGTAGAATATCTCGACGCGGTAGTGAGATATGACCAAAGCCTATAGCGGGTAGGTTGCGGACAACACTGGCGCCCGGCGAACCAATAACCAACAAAATCGGACCAACGGGCAAGAAATGGCAAACAAAATTCCATGACAGAATGCGTCAGCCATACGCACAAAACTAGGCAGAAGTGCACATGACGTGCAATTGAAAACCGTCGCTGTTTGTGGCAAGGAAATGTGGCTCACAAACGCGAGCGCACACATGGTATGAAAACGTACGAGTTGTACAATGTAGGTCGTGCTTTACTGGGGGATATGTACTCTGCATACCAAACTAACTGTTGTTGTGGCGGACCTCTTTTGTCTAACCTGTGGATGTAACACGCTATCTGGTTGACTGATTTACCCAATATTATTTTTCAAACTCAGGATCGGATCATAAGATTGGCGTGACTTGTATCATAAGCTGCTCTAACCTGGATGGATCGTTTACGTGATGAATCATCTGTATGCCAGTCGACCGTTACGAGAAATGCAGAAGGAAAGTTGAGGACTTCACTCCTGTTTTGCGTAACATGAAAAGACAGATTCGTACTTATGATATTGAAGATAAACATAAAGATGACCGCAGCTATTAAATTCTCATAGACTTTCTACTTGGCTTCTTTTTAAAGGACTCATCAGTCTTGAATTTTGTTCTGGTTTGAGCTTGTCAACAACACATGTCCTTGCTACCACCAACACTCTAACTTCTGCGGCGTTCTCGCGAAACTACCCCATCATCGGCCGACCATAGGCTAAATTTAGCCATATCTGACTGTGACCGACCCTTTTACAAGAGCGGAACTTAAGTTTATTGTATATCTTCGAGAAAAACTGATTAAGGAATCTATACTGATGCGATAAGTGCGACCAGTCGTAAGAGACGATCATTCGATATCAACCAAAATCCTCCACTACTTATCACTTACAATAAAAATTGTCCGGTACAGTTTCTAATCGTTTGTCCACATACCGCTGTGGTTTATCCAACAGTCGGCGGCGCACAATTGTCATTCAGCGCCACTCCATAAAAGAAGGTTTTGTGTGCTTGTATTTCTAGAAGACTAGTCAGAATTTATTAAATTCACTTGTGAATGTGCGTCAAAATCTGAGGGACAAAACAGTTGTGTGCCTGTGGGAAGAAACGTGATAAATATTCCAGTATTCAGTTCACGATATTCGATGTTTCTGTGAGGTCGCTGTCCAGTTGATAGGTCGGTCACACCGTGATAGTGATTTTACCAATGTAGTAATGCCTGTCGTTTATGCATAATGGATGCCGGTGTTTTGCAAAGTGGAAAAATTGCAACTGCAATCCCTAGACGGAGAACACTGACCATGATTTATTATTGTGCCAGATGAGCTGAGTGAATTCGTTTGTGGTTGTTTATGATCGTGCATCATTTGAGAATGCACATTAAAATAGTCGGCACCTCAAGAACAGTTTCGACCATTTTGGGACACATCAGGTAGACGATGGATGGGTGGTTGAGGTTTAAAACCCATGAAACTCATGAAAAAGTTACCTGCTGAAGACCCAGTCTAATGGAATATCGGTGAATTGGCGCTAAATTAAACTGAATAAAAATACCCGATTCAAACATGAGAAGAACGTGTAGCGAACAAGCTCGTTTTCATCGTTTTATCATCAGGCTAAATGCAACTTATTTATACGGATTAATCACATGAAAAAGAAGGTACAATAATTAATCGAACTGTTCGTTATCAATGTCAGAATGATCACGTATTTTTGAGGTTTAGTTAGATAACGCGTAACAGTGGGTTGTACAGAATAAGGATTGTTACTAAGATCGTGATCGTCAGTCCGAACATAGACACAGTGTCATAGGAGATTCAGTTTTTTGACGAAACGTTTTCGTGCATATAGTGTGGGAGAGAATGAGCAATGGCTTCTGCGACTGCCAACAAGCGACCTCTGACCTCTTTTGACCGTAAACTACGGACTTGATTGATAGGACTCCGTTAGATCCTGTTGGACTGGTTGAATAGTTGGACTCCAGTAAGTGCGCAGCGATCGAATACGAACAAGATTTTGCCAAGACATCAGTCAGCCATACGGGATGATGGTGCCGAATGCGTTCGTATGATCGCCTTTTCTTGCGGTGCATACAACTCGATCCACAAGGACAAACGAAATGATGAACACAGTAAGGGGCAGCATGAGCAGCCAATGTACCTTTCAACTCAGGGAATAAATAGGTTCGGAATTAAACTGTAATGTAGTATGTCGGGTAAAAATTTATTGCCTAGAGCTACACCAGGTCTGTTACTTATATTTTCGGAGGCACTATGACCCTTAGAAGTCAGTGAAATGTAAAGCGACTTTGTTCGCATTGTGCTGTTTGCTAATTTTGAGCTATTTGACGTATGCCTACGATTAAACTGCTCTGAATAGCCGTTTCAACCAGTACTTTAAACAAGAATTGACTTTCCTCTTCTGAGGTGTCATTGGAACATATTTTCGTAGCCGTGTTGACCAGACATCAGATGAGATTAATCTTCTGACTAAATGATATAAAACTTTAGAAAGTTATATACTGCCCGGACCGAGTTTACTTACAGTGTACTTTCCATTGTATTGTCCCACGCCAGCGACGGGACAGAAAGATGTCTAAGAAAGAGATACCTCCGGGTGACTCAGGTTCCACAATAAAATGGATATTCTTATGAGCCGAGATGGACCGCTCCAGTGTTTCCATGTGCCCTATGGATTCACTCGCTAAACGTATCATCCACATATGTTTTGCAAAGAATGGGCGAATTAACTTGCAGTGCTAACACAACATTCTCGAGTTTTGCCATTAAAAAATATCAGTTAGTAATGGCTTCAACAGCGACTCCATTGATATCCTGTCCTTTCGTCCATATAATCTGCCAGAAAATTGAAACTGAACGTTATATGTACGACGGTATATGAACCGTTTTGATTCATCAATAGGTAATTCTACACATTTGCAGCTACTCCCAAGGTAATCTCCCAGAAACTCAGTTGTCCCTTTAAGCGGGATGTTCGTGTACAGTGATGCTATATTAAGTAAAAATACTCTTTCTCCTACAACGTGTAACTCTCTTGAGATTTCAACAAATTCGGACTAGTCTCACAAATTGTGGATTACCAGCTGTCTCCTTGCAGACTGTAGAATCTCGGTTAAACATTTCACAATTGCACGATATCAGAAATTACACATTTACAAAATCGGTGGCAAGGATATTCTGACTTTGTAAACCTTAGGTAAACTGTAAAGCCAAGATACAACAGTGCCCACTAGTTTGACCGTCTCAAACATACTTGGATCAATAGGTCCCGTTCGTTTCGTGCACCGCAACGATTTTGTTGAAGCCTTCTGTATGGTCATTGTTTTATCCCTTTCGTTGTTTAACCTTGCAAGTTTGGTTGTCTTCCAGCATCGAGTACATTTTATTCAAATAACCCGCCTTATCGAGGATGATGGCCTCTGTCTTTATCGTGTTTTGTGATTATGATTTTTCGTTTCGCTTTAGGGATGCAAATGGGGATAAATGCTCTGTTGTCAGCAAGTTCTTAACTATTGATTTGCGACGAAAGAATTGACAGCAATATTGAACTAAGGTGGCCTTAAAAATGTCTATGTCAGGATCTGAAGATGGTTGAAGATAATTCAATTGATCAGAAAGTTTCTCAAACTGAGTTTCTAAGCCTTGTTGCTTAAGCATACGCCTAGGTAAAAAGATGAGTGTCCTAATGATAGCGTCTCAAAAGTAGGTTTATTCATTAATAAAGATAAAGAGTTTTGCATGTATTGATCGAGGTATCTCAAGAATTCTGGCTTCGGCTTAACTGGATTGACTTAGTTGCGAAATTTCGTATCTTGTCTATCCCGTATTCATGCCAGGGTTTGCTGAACATCAGTTTCAAATTCGATGACTTTAGTATGCGTTAATTCCTTTAATATCATGGTCTCACTGTAATTCAATTGCCCTGCTGGTCCATGTGAACTTCTCGTTCAGAGCTTGGCGCTGCAACACAGTTTCCGTGATAATAAGGCGATTTCGTCGTAATGGGCATCTTAAGTGCGCGTTGATTTAAGTGTTGAGAAGCCACGCTTATGCGATGCGGTCTCAGAATCTTTCCTAGTCAAATCAGAGGAAATATACTAATTCAACCGAAAGATAAGCATATTGATTAAATTTCTGTCAATGATCGCAAAACTACTTCATGATGAAAGATACCATGAAGTGTGTCTAATTACGAGAATACATGAAAACTGGTCAATACATAGCGATTCGGAAACCGAACAGTCGATTGCCCAAAATGAATCCAGCACCAAGGAGCTATACCACTTGTGCAGTTCGGCTGAATCAAGTTGAAATTTTCAACTAGTCTGCCTATTTACAGCTCGCCTAAATTTAACAACGGAAGTAATCTGTGAAGAACTATCGTAAATGTGCGTATGCCACTCTAGCGTACTACACCGTGTGGCCTAACCTAGCTACCGGAACCCCTCCATGAACAGCTCAGGTCTCAGAGACTGCGTCAAAATTCTCGCACTTATTAGTGATACGGATCGTGGGTGGATCGTCAACACCCCAGCTGTACGGCCTGTTGAAGACGCATAAATCTGGCACACAACTTCGGCCAATTTTGGCGATGTCAAACTCCCCATACCGTAAGTTGGCGCGTTGGTTAGTCGCTATTCTAACTCCACTGAAACAACACTTTCAGGCACACTCCATCAAACATTCTCTGGAATTGATTAATGACTCGAACAAACTTACCATTGCTAATGAACTAATGTGTTCTGTAGACGTTCAGTCGCTGTTTACAAACGTCCCTCTACATGAAACGATTGACTACATTTATCAGCTCGTTGAATCGAACCACATTACGTTGCCACTACCAAACGATATACTGAGAGAAAGTTTGCTGCTCTGCACTGAGAATGTCAGTTTTCGTTTTCTCGAGCAGTCCTACCGCCAAATAGATGGGGTGGCCATGGGAAGCCCGCTTGGTCCCATTTTAGCAGACTTCTTCATGTTAAGAACTGAGCAGGAGCTAGCTACCGAGATAGCAGGTTTGTCCTACTACAAGCGTTACGTCGACGACACACTGATATTCAGTCAATCCAAACAGGTAATAAATAACTTGGTACAACGTCTAAATAGTTGTCATTCTAACCTGAAGGTTGTGTGTGAATTTGAGGCCAACAGTTGTCTGTCATTTCTAGACATACTCATATGTCGCCGAGAAGATCGTTCGATTAGAAGAGCTGTCTATAGGAAACCCACATGGTCCGGCCAATGCCTAAACTTTAACAGTTTCACACCGATCCAACATAAACGAGCACTGATAAATACACTGGTCACACGGGCAAGACGAATCTGTACTCACGACAGTCTTGCGGAGGAACTAGACTGGATCACTTCTGTTTTACAATCTAACGGTTACCCTAGAAAGTTCATAGGAAGGCATAGCAGACAAGAAGCGCCGTCCGAAGAAGTGATCACTGTAGAGAAAAAGAGGGTTTACATAGCGTTGCCCTTCAAGGGTGACCATGTCATGCGGCAAACAACACAACGACTGAGAAGTTCACCTAAACAAACATTTAACGCGGGTGAACTCCGTGTACTGTCTCGGATCCAAACGTTACCAGTGCCTTCAACCAAAGGACACCAGCCTATCGGTGTCACCTCACATTGTGCTTACCAATTTATCTGTAACTGCGGTGAAAGTTACATAAGCAGAACCGAAAGATGTCTAATCTCCAGAATGAAGGAACACTTATTTGCTATAAAAACCTATCCATGTTATTATAAATTTGGTACTGATGAGTCAGTACGAAATGCTCGCATCTACCAGTTTTCGTGTTCTCACTGTTTTGTTCAAACTTCTGAAGGGAAATAACTGTTTCACAATTATGTTCAGCAATGGCGTTGGTGGATTCTAGCGTGAACTATTTGAGAAATCCTGCTGGGAAAGTCAATCTCCTGGATCATTTGGTGGATTCCATGAGACATTGAGACGAGTGGGCATCGGAGTACAATTGGGAAATTTCCGCGCTCCCTGCGTGGTTTCGTAGCTCAGCCGTTAGAGGTTGCCGCATTTGGTCATGCCGTTTTTTGTCGCTGGTTCGAACACAGCTGCATCCCTGATTTTTCATAAATGGGTCTCATCTAAAATTTTCTGTGTTGAAATTTTGAGAAACAAACAACATTGGGCACCACATATGTTTTCCATCGTGATCGTCTAATTACTGGGAACAACTTAATACTTATGTGAACCCATAGAAAAAAGAAACTTGAGACTGCATCCACGGACATCAACATTCAGGGGACAAAGTTTATGCTACGTTTTGAACGTTCAATTCATATTCGAAAATAAGCTCGCAGGCAGATGGATTGTACAACAACGGGACCCACTCTTGGTACACCTTTGGGGATGACTCCATGAGGAAACTAGAGCTAGTGTTGTGAGCCGAAAACGCGGATGACGCAAGGGTTATTTATTCAGGAAAGGAACACATGAGTTATGTGTTTCAACATGACAACAAACAAAAACACTCATCTGCGTACGGTACTAGGTCCAGACCGTCACGGTTGCCAAAGACACCAATGCTTACCTCCTTTATGTACCAAGAACGATTTCAGGCAATGCTGCACTCCGATGATTCTCCTTGTATTTTTCGTGCTGCTACTTCAATGATCTGGCTCCACTACTGAATAGCGGTGATGTGAACAGTGTAGTACGTTCGCTCTTCTTCACTACATTAGAACGGAAACAGAGAACAATCAACCACATACTGCAGATATGTTGATTACATTTTTCGGTATGTCACTCGAAAACGCTGTTGTTGCGCGCACAACAGTGACTTTGATCGAAACCTACCCATGTTTATCTTTCGCTTAAGAGGTGGATATCGGTGGACAGTTTGTCTTCCTAGATTTGGTGCTTTATAATCACATGAACGGTTCAATTGAGGAACATGCCACTGGAAACCAACTTGGACCGATTCGTGTATCAACTTTCAGTCGCTCACCTCTTACAGAGTAGCAGAACCCAGTATGTCACTTAATCCGGGAAACAAGAACTTACTTAGTGAAGACTTTAGAAGACGAACTGTATTTAATAGTTAATGTGTTTCGAGAAAGTAGATACTTCTGTTGTTTAACAATAAAGTACATTACGTTCTTCCGACGAACGTTGAGTGACGCACGTATAACCAACGACACCAAATACCAGAATCAAGTCAAGTCGCTGGAAACCGTGATACTATTGACATAAACAATACAATCAATTAAAAAAGAACAAACCCCAAATTCAATTTGAAATAAACCAAATCCCCTACTACTCACCAGAAACCTCAAATCGTTTGCGTTCGTGGGATAAGGTACAATGGTTGGCCGCAATAGGCCGTCAATGGACCAACAGGCACGACAAGTACAAACACAGGCGACCGACAGG
>LUCH01002808.1:33566-66721 GCA_013368495.1 Paragonimus heterotremus | reverse complement strand
ACCCTCGACCGGATCGAAATCCTGCCTGTTCTTCACTTATCTGGCTTTCTCTGGGCTTAGTGAGCCGACGTAGAATGAAGTCAGTGAGTAACTTGGACGCAACAGACACCTAACTGATGCCTCCATCCACTGAGAAGAAACCATTGTTTCTGCAGCTTTTGGTGGGAGGCGGCCTGGTAGCTGAAAGAAAATTGAGTGTGATATAAAACCCGTCGAACAGCTGAACATCATGGAGTATTTAACCACACTGACTCCGCAAACTGAAAGAAAAGACAAGCACGTATACAGACGGAGAAACATTAATAAGCTGCGAGCTGACACTGGCAGGCATACACACCTGGTGACTTTGTTGAGGTACGTTGGGGAGGTCGCTAAGAGAGGCGCTATGCTGGTGCCAGTCGAGTAGAATTCTGAACATGCTAACCAACTGAATTCTGATACACAGCTTGGCAATGTGTTATAGCATGAGTAGCTCCTAACAGAAAAACGACTCGCCTACATACAATCCCACCCAGTTTTAATTCAGGCTTCGGAAAGGGACGTAAAAAATCGCTTGTTCTGGGTTTTAGGGAAGGGGTTTGCTGGCAGATGACTAGAGGCGTGAAAAATCTTTTGGGGATGAGATTAAGTCCTTTACAGATCTCTGCAGTTCACGGAGCATTAACCCGTTACTGCCAGCCTTTCTCGGTAGGTAATGATTGTGAGCCCCATGACCCCTTGAGAGTCCGTCTCTGAGTGCCTTCGATAATAGCCATGTATACTGTTGCTAAGGTAAACAATCCTGTATCTATCTTTCCATATGAGGACGTGCAGTGCAGTTGCGCATTGCAGAGGAGACTTCAAGATGAAACCGTCCACATGTTCGGTCAAACAGACTGTGTCCTTTGTGTGCCTGTGTTATGGCGACATAAATTTTAATTGACTCCAAACCACCTGCCGCTAATGCTCCTCGATGTATCCTGCACTTGGCACAACCAGGCCAAGGTGAGTTAATTTGACCGGACAGAAACAAGATATTTTGACAAAAAACAATCAGTAAATAGGTAAAATAAATGTTCGTTATTCTTTTATATGGCATTAAATGGTGTTTGAAATATAAACAGGCAACTGGAACGTAATAATTTCTGTCTTTGCTCATTCTAGAGAAAATGGTAAAACCTTGTCTTCCGTCATTACACAAAAGTTTCATATGACAAAGCCAGCGTAAAGCTGAATAGGTGTTACATGAAACAGACAAACGAAAATAAAATAGGTTCCACCTTCTGCTGAAAAAAACCTGTAGACTATAATTGGGCGACAAAATGAGGTGAGGAAGGTTTATGGTGAAAAGCAGAATTATAAGTAGAATTAATATAACATAATAATTCTTTTCGAAAGGAGCTGGCTGAAAATTAAATAGACAAGGGAGAGCTATGCAACATTGAGAATAGTGTGTAAAGCACGTATGTTTTCGACAGTATGCGTCAGGTGATTATGTCTGTCTGGAGTCATACTTATTCGCCTAGCAATTTCTCATAGGGTCGGATCATAAGCCACTTCGGTAGATCATAATTGTTAAGGCTACAGAATAAAAGTTGGCACGCTGTACACTAATTTGACCCGCAATTTGTGCCCACAAAAAATTGCGGCCTGCGCCTTTGCATGATTCACCACTAATAGCATACTTATGCCATCGAGATCTCTGCTTGTCTGAATCCAGTTTGGCTAGGCCATATTATCATCCTGATTAAATAACTGGTCACTAGCATGCTTGCGCAAGCGTACTGTTGGTATTGTACAGCCAATAGTTTGGTCGTACCGTTTACCGTTCGCTGATACAACTGTTTCCTCTACTAGATCAGGTGCCTTTAATTTAAATTCTTTCCTTTTCTGAGAAAACATGTTTCTCATCTAAAAGAATGAAATCTTACTATCAGATTTTTGCCGGAAAGATAAATTCGGATGGTGAGTTGCTTAGTAGAAACTATTGAGAAGGATAAATTCTTTACACTACTATTAGAATATACGGTAGGACTTTGGAACAGGGTGCGAGAACAATCTCACGAGTTCACTATTGGAGATGGCAAATCATGAGGAAAGACTAGGCGAGGAACTATATACATTCCGACGACAATGGAATTTACTTCAACTAAATCACTCTGAGATTCAGGCATGGAAACTGACCTCTTTAACCACTGGAGTTTCCAACCGACTCAGACATAGGTTGTTGTTAACATGCTATTAGCTGACACTTAATAGTTGTTGCAGAACTTAGAACACTGAAACAATGGGGTTATTGGAAGTGAAGAGAAGGCGAGGTACCCACCCACTTCTTGAAATATTTGGAAAAGCGACTGTTGGAAGGAGGTAACAGGAACACAAACTACACAACAGGACCGTTTATACCGTCCAGTAGTGCGAACTTATGGTCAGTATATATTATGGGACCCTGCCGAATTGTAGCGAAAAGCACCAAATGCATAATCGTAATGACGAAACCTTCTGCTTTGGCCTGGATCAGGGTCCCACCATATTCAGTGAATTTGTGATGAGATGTATCACGACAGTTCGTGATATGTTAAGAAGTATTCCTACTCAATATTGCCAGTGTTTCGCAAAAGAAAAATTTCGAACTCTCTTGAAACCATCCTTTAGTGAACCTGAACCCATCGTTGAATTCACTGGCAAGACGTTAGAAACAAACCTTAAAAAGTGGTTAGCTGCCAAAAAAGGTGACCGGGAATGTGCGTTTCCCTTGGGGTTATTTGTTAACCGTGGATCCATTGAAGTGAGTATAAGAGAAGCACTACCACAAATAGTGTACGACGAAAACCCCACGGCGAGAAGCGGAAAATAGAGCAATCACAAAATTTTCAGGGCATGTTCGATATTTCTGCCAGAAAGTCAAGTGGATGATTTGACATAGCAAATTATTGGTCCAAACATGTGATCATTGTTGAATGGTCGTACCATCACAAGCAGTTACAAACAGTTGATCTCAGTGACCACCGGCAAAGTAGTGAACAACTACTTCGACTTTGTTGGGTCTCATTAGCACCAAGCTAGTCGGGGAATGGAACCCGTGATCAGTGGGTAAGCTTCAGATTGCATCTACTGGTGCACGCGATGACGTACCAGACAATGAGAACACAGCAATTGAGATGAAGTTCGACCTCATCCATTGCAAAGCACGTCATGGCAACTGGTCACGTTGTTGATCCCGCAAACTCGTTTAAACTAGTGTCACGTAATCGGAATCCGAAATCGGTTGCCCTCTCCGAGGCAATGTTAATCAGTACTCGTCGTCCGGCCCTGTGTGTACATAAACTGTTGACTCACGCAGTTTGTCTGCTCTGGAACTGATGATAGTCGTTGTTTCACGTAAACCCAATTATTGACTGTTCCTGTTGTTGCTGCTATTCGCATGTCCTATATATTCTGATGTTTGACGTTTGTGGCTGAAGGGAATAAACGAAATGTTTACATCTCACGACGCATGTCTTCTATCGTTATTGGTGAACCTATCTACTGATCGATTTCAACCTATGGGGGAAAGGAGAGGAAAACGCTATGGTAGTAGTCGTACTATTTCCTATTTGACACAGAGTGCAGAACACACTTGTAACGTCTAGACAATATATTACTTCCAACAGACCCGAGACGCATCGGTTGCATAACACTTATAAATGAGACCTGAACCTACGCTACAGGCCGTTTGGCTGCCGTGTTCCTCATTCACAGTAATATAGAGGTGGTCGATACTATCTAGAGGGACTCGATTCATAGTCAGAATGGCTATTTGATTATTTTATTGTCACCATGTTGGTGAAAACTGCAGTTCGAAAGTATTTGACCGGTCGCTGTGAGATGTGACTACCCCATAAATTCAGTCAGACGAAGACTGATCGTTAGTGAGTTTCGACTTTTCGTGAGTCTACCTGTAGTTCCGGTGGGCAAAAATATAACCTTTCCCTTTAATAAATGGATTGAGAATAAGATAACGTTAAGAGCAAGTTGTAGTACTCTACGTTTCAACCAACTCAGATGGCCTTCCTTGCTTTCCTACACGTTTTCTCTTCTCTCTGTTTACGACAGAGAAAACTTCGTGTCCGTAGGTGACGGATCGATGTCCGACAGGTTGTCGGGTCAATGAAGATACTGTTTTTATTATAGACTCTGCCCAAGCGAATAATCATATGTCGGAATACCCATCGGTCTATTAACTCCTTCAAAAATATTTGCCATATGAATAACATCTTCATTGATAACGCTGTCTCTAAACGTTCCACCTGTTGGGTTTGTTATTACTCATATGATGGTGAGAAACACGTCATCCAAATCCTCCGTTCGTCCTCCTCCTACAACAATTAATCTTCTGTCCTGTTCACTGACTTTCGTTTATTCCCCGAGGCATTTGTTCAGATGTATTTTCCCCGCAACTTCTCGGGTAACATCATTCTGGTATTTCCGCATGAATGGACAGCTCCCTACGTGCAGCCCAATGGTTCAATCATTTAGTTGCAACGAGAGCGTCGAAAACAAAAACCTGGCCTTATAAATAGATTGAAGGAATGCAAGGATGTGTACACGGATGTGCTCTAACAAGGGCGAAACTGGAGTATTGTGCTCATTTTCAAAGGAGATTAAGTGGATGGTCTATCCGAATGCGAAGGTTGTGACCACATGATTGATGTTTTTTTCATGGATTTAACCACTGTCAGTGTGCAATATATCTGTTTACATTTAGAAAAACCATGTCGACTACCGGCATTGTTTTGTTCAAAATAGACTGACCTGTGCTACACTCCCCTTTTATTCAAGTCTGTTTCATTTTTATGTCCATAAAGTCAGTGTTTTCTCTCATTTCCATACTTTTAGACATTGATGAAAGTATCAGTCATTGCAGAGCCAGTCAGTACATTAATTATTATTAAATGTTTTGTTGAGAGTTACGTCCACTGTCCGACAAGAACTCTCCCCTTATTGTCATGTTGGAGTTAGGAAAGATGAGTTTCCCATCATACTTTGTTTTATGGCACAAAGGGTTATTTCCAACTATTGTTGTTTATTGGTTGCTCAATGCACCGCCCTCATTCAGATGCATATACTTTTTTGTAGATTGACGAACTATGACTGATGTATTTTCCTACACGTCGGTAAGTAGATGTTTTGACTTGAATAGAATCTCGTTACTGCCATCTTCATCAACAATTTGATCGATCAGAAACTAGTTCATCCTGATTAAGATCTGTTGATAGAAATTACCATACACGAGAGCTGCCAACTCTGATTTACTACAACTGTACGGAAGACAACCCAACATGTATGTCTGATGTTGCCAAATGGCAGCGTATGACAGTATTAAGCTATGCTGAAAAGAACGATGACGAAAACCTCGCACTGAGCTGTTAGTTGATTAATTTTTCGCCCTACCCCGTCCAGTGGTTGCTCAACTGGGTGCAGATTTTGTGATTCTGTCTATCGTGGAAGGGTTCATAATCCAGCGGTCTTTCTGAAGGTAGCAGCAACTCACACTTGGCATGGGACTATGATGTCGTCTACCTTGGAAATGTTTATTATTCCAGTGTTGTCAAACTGTTCATACGAATGCTGACAACTGATAAAACTTTTACAGTATAAGCTTACCTGTAAAGGAACTAGTTTTTGCCACCCAGCATATCCGTCTGATTTCTAACTTGGACGTCTGGCTTAATAGGCTGCACACAGCAAAACGCTAAAACTCACAAAAAACCCTAATAACATATTACTTACTGTTTTAGAAACTTGTCCATGCTTAACTGTCAGCAATCCAAAATCTCTATAATCCATTCATCCACATTGCAATAGTTCGTTAAACCACCTTCAACTTTGAACCAACCATCAATCGACTGTTGATGTCACAAGAATTCGTGATGGTTCTCTACATGTCGGTTTTGTGATCTGTCTAATTTAGTTGATAAAGAATTCAGTCTAGGTAGGAGCGTTTATTGACTGGGACTGGGTACCGACATCAGATGCATCAGCAAATGAAAGCATTACTTTTTGACTACAATCTTTCAGAATTTCTATCGAGCGCATTTTTCTTAGATCTGTGCCCTCTTAATGTCATTGTCAATAAATGTAGCCTACCTCGTCTATGTAAGAACATGCAGGGAACGTGCTCCCCTTCATTGAAAGCTGCATTGCTATTTGTTCCATTTTGGCCAGCTAATTAGTCCATTACTTATTAAGTAGTGTTGGAACAAGTGCGCAAAAACACAAAAATCCTGTATCAAACGTGTGCAGATATCCTTTTTGTGTAGTAGATATCTGAGTTTTATTGCTATAAACAAGTTGATTGCTTATAGGATTTCGCTCACTTCTGTATGTGGTCAGTCCGCATTAACTGTAGTTATGGTGCGTGTGTGTGTAACTTCATCGATGGCTGCTGGTCAATAGCCAGATCCCCTCTAACCCTCGGCACTCGACTTGTCCGACAACCAGTCTGACAGTCTATTCGGGGCTGTCAACGTCAAACATCGTGATTCAGCGCCCACCGCCGGCTCTTCGAGCCCTTCATTCTGACAAGTCAGATGACTCATAAAGCAGACGAATCATTTGCCGTCATTGTGTCCAACGCTTTCCCGGTCGTCATGGTGGTAATCGGATGTCAAACTTGTGGCGAGGCAACTTTCGAATCAGCCGTCAGATAAATCGGTTGGATACATTATTCAAGCCCTATCTGCAACAAACAACTGTTATCCAGCATTTCAGGTCAAAAACTCAACTCCAATAACCGATACCATGAATAGTTGGACTTAGTATCTGACGTCTGTCAGGTTGAATTTTACCCACTCTCTGTGTTAGGTTATCAGATCAATTAATCCAGTTGTGTCTGAAGTGTATCGTGTCAACCTAATGCTTACGATCTTGTATGCGCCCTTCTGTTCGGAATGATATAATTTAGGGGACATATTAGACGATTAGTCATGAGGTGCATTTCCGTTCGACCAAAGTCGGTCCCGTCAAACCGTGTTAGTACAGTAATTTATCTTCATTCACTGTTGAAAGGTTTTCGAACACGACGAAGCACTTTCAAACTTCAATCTCCCAACATTGTCGTAGTTTCACTGGACTGATCTTCCGCCATCGAGCTTGTGGCACCAACAATTCTCTAGACAGTCAGTGACGATCATATTGTTAGAATGAGAGTGCAGATTACAGTTTGATTACGGGTGATCTCTACTATAGCAGTCCTTTTCACATAAGAGTCCAAAAAACATTGACGGATGTTAGATGCTCGTTATATACGTACATCATGAACAACACGAGTGTCCGTGGGCTGCTGTTTCGGGCGATTGATACTGTGCAGTATACGACATTTCTGGTAGTGGGAAGAGACTCACAGTAGGCAAGCCGGGGTCTTCGTAGACAAATTTAACAGGCCCATTTAACTGTTAACGGAATAGCCTACCGTTCTCACGTTGATTTCTTCCTAGGACCGCTTTTCAAATGTGACGATATCAGCGATTTGGTAGGAATTTGTTTGGTGAAAGCTGTTGCGCACACATTCAAGGCCTCCCAACCAATCCTGGTTTTTTCTATCACCAGGGCAGTTATTTCATCGTTCAGCGGGCTAGATTCTTCATGTGTGAAATCAAATCCTATTTAACTTGATCGTCACTCACAATTGATCACAAATTTCGCAATTTCGTAGACGGTATTTTGGGTGGTATTTGCCTAGATCTCCGAATACTATCTAACACTGTGAAATGCGACGTTCTAGGGGACATTTTTAAAGAGGCCAGTGTTTTTGTCTGTAGCTACTTCGTGGTGATACGCTGAACCAAATTCATTTATCCGCATTTCATGTTGAATAACGGGGCTGATCTAGATGAAGTCTACTCCCAGTTTAACAGTTCAAAGTTTTATTCAAAAACAGTCGTTTGCCGTAGTATCATAAACACTGTTTCATCATTCTGGATAGCTCTGTCTCGTCAAGTGCATACATATAAGCGTGAACACCGGTAAGAATAGCGAAGGCAAGCATTGCTTCTGCTAGCATTTGCTGCCTGTAGCTTCAAAAAGGCTTTCATTCCTCAATGAAAGGATGTTTATCACTTGTTGGTGTGTGAACCATTTTGTTCTATGGCCCAAAAATCCACCTAGCTTGGGACGCAGAAATAAACGGACCTGTCGTGTTGATCCAAGGTTGCATCAGTCAATTGGCCACCTACGTTAGAATGTTCACACAATTTACAATACCGATCATCAGCATTTATTTCAAATATCGTATCTAACCCACACAGTATGTTAAGTGATAAAAAATAATTTGGGATGTTTGGAGTAGGTATTCCATGCGTTAGTCAAAACATTGTTCCATCGGGGGGTATTATTTACAGGGCCCAACGATGGTAGAGTAAAACAGCACGGTGGTCAGCAACGGTGTAACCACACATCATGATGACACTGAATTCTCCACTGAGCAAACGTAACAGTCACCGAAATCGTATGTGGAAACCTTATAATCACCCAAGTCACCGGTTCGAGACGCTAGGCTAGGTACTTGAAAATTGTACCCAAAAATTGTGTATTTTTATCCAAAAGATTAATTTGACTTCTATGCATTGTCGTTTTTTCATCTCACGTGGTTTTTATTTATTTTTCCTTGTTGAGTATTGTTAGCAACAGAGCCGTCGCAACGGCGGATCAGGCCTAAAATCGCTTTGTAGGTGGCCATGCCTGCTGACAGAAGAACCTGAAGTACAACTGATTCTTCTTGGTGAATTCAGCCGATTCTTTACTGGAAAAATTGGCGCAACTGGTAATAGCAGTATGCTTTGAGCTATTGGCATTTCTTTTTTTAATTAGCGGTCATCTTGCAATATTTGTCTGAAGGTTGTAAGTTATTTTCGAGGAAACTGGTTTATATTGAAAACATCGGATTATCTGCTTCGAAAGGAAAACTGGCCAAATCGTAATAATGTCAATTCTACCTGATTGACTATTAGGACGAGCGTTTTATCATGTATCTTTTAACGTGGCTTTTACTGTGTTGAAGAAGCACAGTTAAATCGTAACATTTTACGGTCATTTAAACGTTTTGATTTATTAGACCGGGCGTACCCATTCTGCTCACATCATTAATATCTTGTGGACAAACTATGCCTATGCATTCATAAGAAGTGTTCTGTCAGCTGTCATTTCATGTGAATGAAAATGCCCAGTTGTACGGTACTAAATGCCACGAAGTGAACATTGCTGCTAATATTTACTATCACCGCTTGCCTTTCTCAGAAAATTCGGTCAAATGAAGCTATGTCTTGACCCCAATCTGCCAGTGCGTTTCACATCTGTTCAACATCCGGATTTACAACAAATCACTTTAGTTTTTACTCAGTTGTTAATTTCGTACGATTGCGAACGAAGTAGGTTTCCGGTTCACACCCTCGTGGACAGAAACAGCCAAGCCTTGGCAAACTTCGAACCGTTTTGAGTATTTTATAAAATACACGTGTTCCAGTCAGATGTCAAGTGACTTACAATGGGTTGTGACAGAATTTAAAACTGTTTTTCCGCTCTCAGTTGATGGCGCTAGTCGAGTCAGCTAGTTTTTGTGTGGACTTCGATGGTCAGCTATAACTTATTGCATCAGCTGTCGTTGAAATTGATCCGAACCAAGGTGATTCGCAATTGTTATCAACCAGGCAGATGGGAAACTTCAAAAGAAAACAGACGCACACGACGGTTGTGGTTGAGATGCTAATAAAAACCAGGCTTTAACAAGTCAGAAAGGCTCAATTTCACAATGAGCGAGATTAAAATAATGCGACTGTAATTCTACAATTATTTGGTGTCTGGTGATTGTTTGCTAAATTGAACAACGGGCAATCTGAGTGTATCTTGACAATTAATTGCTTATCTCGAAACATTTCCGATGCAATAAGCGGTAATACTCTGTTTTTCACCTTATGTATTTTTCGCCCCTACCTGTTACGCAACAGTAAAACCAAACTTAACTTGACGATGAAACGCTACAAATTTGAACACACTGATTGTTTTGGGTATTCGGTTGAGAGTGTATTTAGAGTTCTAGTCCCGGCCGTGCATTGCAGTCGAGCTCTGACCAGAGCGAAATTCGAGTATGTTGTTTCCCATCGAAAAGGGTTGATTAGACAATCTAATGGATGCGATAACTGTGAGCAATTCTTGATGATGTTCAAGTTATATAAACCAGAATTCTCTACTGTTCATCAGTGCTGCATCAGTTGTTGGGTTGCTACTGCATGGGTAGAGCAGCGAACGACTGTATTCCGCAATAGAGCATTGAGCTGAAAATGACACTGTTCAGCAGTAGTCGATAATCCCAATAAATTTCAACAGAAATTTAAGTCATGGTTTTTTCCCTACAACAGTGAAACGAGTTCTGACCATGTTTGCAGCACATGAAGACCGCAAACTGGGACAAAAGACAATTACGGTTTCATATCACGAATGATGGACAATGAGGCAGTAATTGCCGAGACATGTGCAACCCGACACCATAAACGGCTGGTTCAATAAAAAGTGTGTTGGGTGAAGCCACGTCTGTTTTGAGAGGGCATTATGTCGATGTAGATATGTGTACCTGGCAGATATGGTATATTCTAAACTTACTCAACATACATTGTCATCAATAAAAGGTTTACCCTCCTGAAATTGATAAATCCCTTATCCCTTTCACTGAATCGTCTGGAAAATCGGTGAACATTCAAGATGTTTTTTCATCTAGAATTTTGTTTCATTAATTCCTCTGGAATTCAATAAGTGGTTTTTTTATGGTCTTCCTGAAGGGACTTTTCTATCGGCTTCACATAACTTTTGAACCTTTATACAAATTGATCGACCCTGTTTATCTTGTAGAATGATTTAGCTCAATTACCCGAATTACTATGTAACAGCTAATCGTAAAAATGCGAAACTTCTCCCATCGTATCGAACACAAAAGGTTCAGGCTAATAAACGACAAACATGCAATGGGCTTGCTAAATATTTCAGACGGTGGATAATTTCACCAGGATAGCGGTTGCTGTCCAAGGTAATTTATGAGTGTACCTGACAACGTCGTGTTATACATATTGATTACTGACCGTTAGCTATAGTCAGCACAACCAATATACTCTTTTCTCTCTTCCAACAACGCCGTGTTTTATCATGTGACCCTTATTGTTTCCAACTTTCCATTGGGTTGTTGTGGAAGTCAAGCCATAACGCGGTAATTACTGGCACACAAATGACAACCTGGTGATCCCCAGGCACGTCATATGAATTACCCCGATAAGTTTGCTACTCAACCCGAGTTCCATTCGTATTACCTGACTTTCAAGCGACGATGGAGTCACAAGTTCTATGAAATCACACTGATTTCAGTCTAGTCTTTAGTTGTAGAGTTGACACTTCGACGCATCGTTTCCAGCTTACCTAGCAAAATACCCACTGTTGGGATTGCTTGTTCGAACATAGCTTATTTCCTGAATTAGTGAGTTCGATAAAGAACGTATCCTCAGATCATAAGCTGTTTACGTTGCTTGCAGTACCAAGTTACTATATATGACCAACTTCTGCTGCACCACATAGTCATACCCCTTATGGTTGTTCTCAGGTGTTGCATTCTTTTGAAATCTGTGAGAAGCTGTACTAATTGCATACACTTGATGAGGGATCTAGTTGTCTGCATATTCTATAGCCCACATTATCACTTGTGAGAATATTACCATTTAAGACAGAGTGCGAATAAGACAAAAGCTATCAGTCTGAAGGCCTGTGTGAATTTGGTAAGTGCAATCATCTGTGTATGAATTCATTGTACATCGTTCCCCCCATTTACTATCGGTGTGGTTAGGCGTAACAGTCGTTGTTCGTGTGAAGAGACGTAAATTCGTTGGGGAGTTGGATGTACGTTGATTTGTTATGTGCAGCTGCATATGGCTGGATATCAGTTGGACTGCAGCATTATTGACAGGGTTTATCCGAACTGTTCGGATCGCTTCACCTACTATCTGTCCCAAAGTTAATTTACTGTACAGAGAATAGGATGACCAAAATTTCGTATAAGGTAATGCTTCCTGCTGAACGAAAGGCAGTGAATATATGGATTCCTTTTGATAGGGCAATTGTAGCAGATCAACTTAACCGTTGTATATATTAGTCACTTGGATGTATCTTTCCAGCAGTAACCTTACATCGGTACTGATGTCAAGAGAGCGTCTATCAACCCGTGATCAATCGGTGCTCATGTATTCGTTTTTGTACCGCCGTTTGACTGCAATATATCTTCCGGCTAGGCGCTTATATAAAAAAAGATCGAACCCCGATTGAGAGCGGAACTGAAGGTTAACTGTAAGCCCACGTTGCACATAACAACGACACCAACCATCGCACAGACGTCACCAAAGCACTCCGATTTGTCTACATAGTTGTCACCACTGAACGTAGAACAGTTCGTCAGCGCAACTTGGTGACTGCTGAATGGACTTCAGTCAGATTATGCAACCCTATCTCGTGTTCTCATATGAAATTTGTTAAGTCCTTGCAACTTCCGTGTCCACAGATCAACCACAACAGTGCTAGCCACACAAACCTGTGACCCTGGTCATGTGAGCAACCATACAGTCATATTCAGGTCCGGGTCCAATCAGTTATGTGGAGTCTAACGTACGCTTTCTATATCCCCCGCTATCAATCCTTCTAAAGAGTTTACGGCTGGTTTCATGACATACTTTGACAAAAGCACGGTAACTGTATTGGCTTGAGAAAAAGTATTAGAAAATATAGCTCGTCACGCAGATACTTTTGTGTTGATGGGAATATTCCAACAGATTTTGCTGCATCACCACAAATGATTATTACGATTTTTCAACTCTATTCCATCAAATCCAGAACGTAGAAGTAACAATAAAAAATTATCCCATATATCTTGTTTTGATCCTGGTGTGTAATTCGCACATACATACAACTGTCTGCACAGTTGACTATGTAAAAAACCTACGGAAAGGGTGGGGAACAACGCATAATGAACATGCAGGACTAGACTATGTTGAGTGGGGTCGCTTTGCCTTATAAAGATTGGGGGATTGTTTTTGGTGTAGGTGACTTGGTACATAGTTGACGTGTCTAGTTGATGATATATCACCATTAAATGCGTGTGTTGGCTAAAGCGTTAATCAGTTGTGTAACGTGATGCATAAGCAAGCTCACTATTCGTCTGCTCATCTTTATCTACTGCTTACACTGGGTTTAATCAACATAGTGGATGCCTTATCCATACCATCAGTTAAGGGTTTTGACCGACGGATTAGAGGTGAGTGGCTGGGGAATTTTGGTTAGTGCTATAGGTTAAAAACACTGAGTTACCTTGATTGAGTTCAACAATACTGGTAGAAGACGTATACCACGAGGTGTTAACATTTCATTTATTCCCTTCAGCCACAAACATCAAACATCAGAATATATAGGACATGCGAATAGCAGCAACAACAGGAACAGTCAATAATTGGGTTTACGTGAAACAACGACTATCATCAGTTCCAGAGCAGACAAACTGCGTGAGTCAACAGTTTATGCACACACAGGGCCGGACGACGAGTACTGATTAACATTGCCTCGGAGAGGGCAACCGATTTCGGATTCCGGTTACGTGACACTAGTTTAAACGAGTTGGCGGGATCAACAACGTGACCAGTTACTATGACGTGCTTTGCAATGGATGAGGTCGGACTTCATCTCAATTGCTGTGTTCTCATTGTCTGTTACGTCATCATGTGCACCAAATACTTAATCGAATTACTGATAAACAGTAGGGGGTTTGATTGATTTCAAGATGAACATCCCCCACAATTAATCGCAGCTGTCGCAATCCCATAGACTTCCCAGTCGACTTGAAACTTAAGCATATGTTCAGCCATTCTTTCTTGTGGGCACCCACCTTTTGTGCCGACGTAGTCGTCACCGCAACTGCAAGTGAAGTGAAAGATTGCACGTGAGACAGAACATTTCGGTCGGTCACGATTATGAACAAGCTGATCGACACTACTAGTTGTAAATAGCAACCGCAATTCAGTCGCAGGGTATGTACGAGTTAGAGCACACTGTAATTTTTTACTTACGTCAGTTGTGACATGGTCGCCTTCGGAAGGTAGGTTCAAAAAGACCTGCTTCTTAGGGACCGTACTCACTGCCGTCTTGATCAGTCTTTTCTGGCCGTGAATATCGATGGACTTCTCACGATATCTGTTTGCGACCAACACCTGCTTCGGTCTCTCCTTCTCTCCTTGCAAACAGTCATCGGTGCAGATCCATCGAGCCCTATGTAACAGGGTTCGCACCAGGCCTCATTTGTAAGTAAGTGGTGCAGAAAAAGTAAACTGTAAATACTGACCGCTCCAAATGGCTTTACGATGCACTAAGCGTTGTACTGAGCCATCCTGCATTCTGGTGAGTGAAATATTTGGAACAGACAAACTGATGTTTGTTTCCTCTTCACCAGGAACAGAACAACTAAGATGAATGGAATTACAAAGGTTTAAAAATGAAATAAAATGAATATTACTGGTGAAAATCAAAATATCATCTACATATTGCATGTACAGGCTGGCACAATCTATAACATCAGATAATTTTAAATCAGTCATTCTTACAACTATATCCGCAAGTGTTGGACCCAATGGACTACCCGTTGTTACACCGTCAACTTGTTTAAAAGATGATCCCGCAAAGTCAAAACGGATATTTCTTTAGGTAATCAACTGGGAGACAAAAAGACAAATTTCGATGAGAAATAAAACCGTACAGAAAGTCAACTGTTTTTCGGAGGGGAATGTTTGTAAATAAGGAGTCAACATCGATAAACTACATCTTATGTGAACTTACCTATACGTCCTGCAAAAATTTGTATCAGCTCGAGGGAATCTTTTGCACAATGGGAGGTAAACATCTGACGGTATGGAGAATGTCTACAAGCCATCTGGCAAGCGTGTGGTAAGGAGAATTATCCATTCACAGGATTGACCTTGGTGGAACACCTCACTATTGAAGCACCACTTAACTGTGGTGTACGAGTTCCGATTGGCTTCAGTCGTCCGTATCGCATTCCAAGATGTACCCACGTAGTGGTAAGATTTGCAGTTTTCTTGAGATTTGTTTCTAAATCAAAATTTTGTTATCAGTCGCCGTGACTATTGAAATGTCTATTTTTATTTGAATAAGAAAAGTTTTCGTAGCAGCGATGTGTCCATAAATTCGTATTGTTCTACATTCACTTCATAATACTGTATCTAAACTGCACGTTTCTTGACGCGACGGTTCAGCAATATAAAATATTTGAAATACACTCGTAGAAGCTCACAACTTAATCAATGTTCGATGTGAAGAGGTTATGGTTGGAATGTTTTTGTTACGATTTAAGTCTTGTTACCCGCATTGCATCAAGGACCAGCTGAAAATGAAGACTTTAGTCGAAAATCCTTACAACCAAACATTCCAGTTGAATAATTCGTTGGATGCTAAGCTTTCTTAGTTTAAACCTGACAAAATCTGGTAGACGATCATAAACAACATCAAGCAGTACGCTGAGTAGTTTGACGGAACAGTGAACATTGATACCTTTTGTAAGAGAACATGATTACCATACGAATAGCCACTTAAACTAGGCGTGCAAAACAACTTCACGCGGTGTACCGACCGAAGTGTATGAGAGGGAAAACTTGTTTATCATTCACTCAGAAATTGTTTTGAGGTTACTGACACACTAACCTACGGACTCATCAGCCAGGCTATCTTTTTCCACTATCAAATTAAAAATACATCATGAATGGTTTCAGGAAGAATCATAATTTTTTCGTAACACTTTTGTCGGTTACGAACCAGTGTACAGTATTTGAGAGCACTTCGTAATCAGAATTGTGTAGAGGACGACTTACTGCATGACATGTTTTATATCATGGTCGAATGACAAACTGGTTGATTGTCTGTGGTACGCGAACAATTAAAGTCAGCAATTTCCGCTCAGCAAACGGAAACTGAGATGGGCTTGTCTAATTAGGGTCAGTACGACTGGTGCCGCTGGTTTCGGTGCTTTGATCTGTGTGCTTCTCATCCAAACAGCACCCGCAGATAACTTCTCACCGTGTTTGATAAAAAATGTACCACGAAAGAACAGAACCAACACTGCCAGTTACTCATTATACTTAACCCGAAAACAGTATCGTTTCCATGTAAATTTTAGTGATATAAATAACATGTAAGATGTATATTCGACTAAAATTTCGTTTCATTCGCACACTGAAAAAGATAGACATTCGAAACATGTCACATGCACTCCGACTGATGCCTGCCGACTAGACACGCTCTAATGCATGACATGTACGTAGAAAATCATCTGAATGTTTGGTTAAAACTTCATGTCCAGTTGACTAGAAAATAGCACGAACTGTTTATCATACTTCTCACGTAGTACGTTTGACCTCATTTAACAGCGTCCAACTTGAGAGTTTGTTGAACAGACTACCATGTTTAAATGTGACAAGAAATGGACTTAATATTGTGGTGGACTATTAGGCGGGAGGTGCGAGTATTTCAACTCTTAGCGGAATACCTCAACGCAGGGGGAGGTGCGTTCAAAAACCCACTGTGAGCGGATGGAGGATGACGTGGGAGACCGCATTAGTCATCACTCGACCGGATCGGACCAACGGGAGAGACATGGCAGCCGAAATAGGATGGACGACCAAATCGGAGGCGAGATTATTCCAACACTTGCAAAAATATCTCGACACGGTGGTGGAGTACGGTCGAAGTCCACAGTGGATAGATGGAGGGCAACACGATCGACTGAACGAGCCATCGTTCAACGAAATCGGGCCAACAGACGAAGAATGGCAGGTGGAAACCCCTCGATAGAAGGCGCCGATCACACATTAACCGAGCAGAAGTGCACACGACATGTGAGCGGAAACCGGGGGGGGGGGTGTTGTGGACTGGAATTGTGATTTAAAAGTGCTAGCGCATGTGTGGTATGGTAACTAGCGCGTTGGACAATAAAGATTGCGCTTTATTGAACGCCTTTTCGCTACAGTGTGGCTTAATCCGTTTCGTCGTTAATAGACTTAAAGAAAAAAAGGAACAAGGTAGTTGACAACGTTTGACAACACATGGATTTAGCAAGTATATTACATGTAAAGCGTGTTGCTTCAGTTCATAACTACTCTACTGTTACAAACGTGTATTTGTGAAGTAAACGCGTGCCCAGAATGAATAATGTTTTTTGTAGCTTTTTACTTCAATGAGCACGTGACTTCCAAGGAATACCGGTCATTCATTTAAGTTCTCACTGGTTCCTACCCGCTACATTCACTCGTTCATCAGACGTTGAACGCCCTGGCTGATTCGCAGTTGCTAAGTTCCTTTAGCTCTAGTAATCGACGGTGTGTTGTTGGAAAGCACGCCCTGGTTTTTACGGACTAGCAGCGCGCACATGGATTGGACCAACAATGTTTTGTATTAAAACACTGCCGCCCAACTTCTTGAAATGAAACCGTAACTTATCTGGTAGCTTTCTTTATTCAGTCAGTCATCAATCAGTCTGATGTTTGCCAGCCAGAATCCGACTGCGACTGAACTGTAGTGAACCTGCCAAATGACTGAAGATCATATACAGGGGCTAGATAGAAATATTGATCAGAAGAATCGTAGGCATTCACCACAGATCATTTGAAGGATGTTTATTGCAAAGCACACGGTGGCGTTAAATAGCCTCATTCATCAAGATGGAATGGCGCGTCTGTAAATATGTAGCATGTATGAAGGAGGACAAATTAGTTGACATAAAATCTGCCCGTCGGATTTTTGCGGGTAAAACATTGCAACCTATCTCACTCATTTGTGTTCTTTTACAGTGTTTGAAAACAAAAACAAACGAAACGTGTCGACTAACACGTAACCTTTGCTAGAAGCATACGAAGTGAACCATCAGTTAGATAAGTTTGCCAAAATGACGAGTGGCTAAGAAACTTGATACCACAATCAGACAGCTTTTGTTTGTCTTTCTCAGACGAAATAGAAGATTGTTTGATAGAAATCTTTGATTTATACTACGAATGATGCTCAAATAAACCATAATCATACTGTTTTCATTATCGAGGTTGGACACTGTCAATTTTCTTGATATCGTGAAAGCACGTTGTAGTAATCAGTATTTTGTCAGAAATCGATGTCCTTTCGTTGATCATTATGGTTAGCGTCATTCACATGTTGATGTGAAATTAGGTGAAAAATTAAAAAAACTGGAAGATTTCTCCGACAAATTCCCGTGTTTTTATGCATCGATCACCTGTCTTGTCCAATACTCAGTTTGAACCCTGCAAATATGTTGACGAGAAATAGGCCTCAGAACGGCAGAATCGACAATTGATTGAAATAGTAGCACGCCTGTTCTACTGTGTTGCGTTTTATTCCCAATAAAAGCTCTTAGTGGTCCGAAGGATGCTTTGATGTGAGCTCCGTACATACAGTTTTCCGGTTAGAAATGCAAAATCCGTATCGTAATTGTTGGCACATATGGTTCGAAACACGGTTTGTTTACTGAGTTCCGATTAGTAGAATATCTCTCTCATGAACAGTGCCTAAGAGACCTGCAATGGCTTTAGTCGCTGATCATGAAACTTGTAAGATAGATTTGACACAATATAAACTCTGACAGTATCTTAGCCAACATATAACCATGAGTAATCCATACTGCATCGGCCGTCTCGCAGTATAAACCGGCACAAAGTCTACTGTTAACAGGAATCAAATCTATCAATGTGGCTGCAGCCGTTGTGCTAAGGACTATACCTACTCCCGCCTGGCCTGTAAAAGCGGCTGGGGTGTCAACGGAAGTGTATAACCAGTATCGGGTAGACAATGCGGGCGCTGTTAGTTCCATACGCTGACTATTGTCTAGGATTCTAGTTTCCGAGATACAGCAGACATCGACATACAGTGTGACATTAGTTAGTCTTTTCAATATGAAGGCTGGTTCAACCGAACCGTTGATTTTTCTGTCGAATTACAAGAGCATATTTAACTCAAATGAACCTCCCTAGTGTTTGACCTCAGGTTGAGGTAAATATTCATATAAAGCGACTCTCATTAAAGTAGAAGACAGAAGGTAGAGGATACACCGACAGAGTTAACGTCAATCTCCGAAAGTAAGTTATCCGACAAAGTTAAATTCATCTCTTAGTGGCTTTGGATCCAACCCTGTTGAAGCCACAGATTACAACGCTCGATCGATTACAGGTAATCTGTAGGCAACACGACAAGTGTAACGTGAATCGGAATCCGCTGCTACATTTAAGTAAACGCATTACCGAAGCCGACTGCAGTCATATAGCAGTTTGCGGAAAACTTCCCTATTCTAAGACATTCAATTGATGATGATGTCCACGACTGAATACATCTCACAAGAACCAAATGTATCTGTAAAAACAACACAAAGGCATCAACCACTTAGTAAATCGGTAGCCAATTAATTTTTGAAACAACGCACACCAAACAATTCTGGCTCGATGGAACTTTCGCTGCCAAGATCAGCGTTTCAGGGTCAACGTGCCGGGTCACTAGTACTCACTGCTAACGCCCAAACACTCGAAACATTCGTGGTACACTTATCACTCTTTTCCTATCTGGACCGCCATTATGCTTTCGTAACATCGGCAGTCAGTCAAATTCTACTCTTCAAACCGCAGAGTATGTGTTGGTAGCGTGATATATATATATATATATATATA
This sequence comes from Paragonimus heterotremus, assembly GCA_013368495.1. NCBI lineage: Eukaryota > Metazoa > Platyhelminthes > Trematoda > Plagiorchiida > Troglotrematidae > Paragonimus > Paragonimus heterotremus. Next base: position 46,958 of record LUCH01002808.1, on the reverse strand, counting down.
TATATATATATCGCGTTGCCAACACGTACTCTGTGCGGGAAAGATGAATGGGATAATTGGCTTCGCAAGAACCCCACATAACGTTTCTGTTTGGTGTTTGGAGCTCAGGTTGATGTGGTGTCAGGATGATACGAAATTATGGACATCTTTTGTACACCTTACTGACCAACTTTCAACAAAACATTCAACAGCATCAATTTCTGCTATTTTAATCAAGTAAAAAACACTTTTCTCACTACCCTTCCATCCGATCCTTCTGTTTTGTAGTACTATGCTGTGCAACAGAAACGTGATTGTATTCAACTTTTTATCACCTTAACCGTAGTGCCTTTTATAACCGAAGAACCATCTGAAGTGGGAAACTGAATTGTCACGGAAATTTGGAAAGTTGATGGTTCACCCAGTTGTGTGTAAGCGATGACGCAGTTTGGGTTGGTTAAGTTAGCTGTACGATCACAGCGACTGACGCCTGAATGATAACCCGTCCAACGTATGTCCTGCAGAGTTTTTTGAACTGCTGGACACAAATTCAATTTGAGCGCTTTCTCGGGGTGAGAATTAGTAACACTTGGTGGCCGATGACACGGACATCTTAATTACGGTTGCATGATGCCCGTAACCTAAAGAGAGCCGTAAAATACACTCTTGATATACGGACTCATCGATTTAATGAAACTTACGCATTACCTAACGTCTCAAAGCCGTAACCACTGGCGGATAGATTAGATCTCGACCAATCAGATTGAAACAAGATAGCCTGAGTCGATCAGCAATTCGAAGGTAACACTCACTAATCCATCACACGCGCAGTCATACACGTTTCAGTACCAACCATCAACCGGTTTAAGGATGTTCTGCGGGATGCCTGTTCTACGCGAACGTCCTTGGCTGAGACTGGCTCTAACAGGCCTACAGTTCAACACCAGTTTTGATCCAAATTAAACGCACTAGATATAAAAGATAGGACGTTTACAAGCATTTTGGGGATTTAGTTGAAATCGGAAAGTGTTGTGGAATCGTACCGTCGTATTTTTGACCCACAGGAAACTGAGGACAGTCAGCTCTGTCCATAAAGCAATATCTATGGAATACTGATCCAGCATACGGTATTCCGGCCTAACTGAATCAACTCACATGTCTCCAAACGCCTATGCACCATGAACTTCATGGTTTATAGAGAAGTACACTATAAAAAATGAGTCTGATTAATTCAAGTCCTCCCTATACTTACTCCCAAGCACAGGGAGACCAAACTCAGTCACTAAGAAGGTACAACCGAATTTTTTCATGAGGCGTCAGCTAATTACAACGAGAGGTAAACCACGTATGGCAATACATTTGCCAGACGAATAAGAACATCACCACTCGCATGTTTCACAATATCAACCGACATGAAGTATCTAGCAATCCAAGTATCTATAGTAACCATATATAGAAAGGTATCCTCAGTGAGGTGTGAACGATGAACAACTTAAATTTGATTCTTACCAAGGACAAATTTCGATAATCAATTCGCTTATGATTCCATCAATGTAGTTGCGATATGTTAACATTTCGCTCCCTCTAATCAGTCGCAAACGTAGAACATGCAAGTTATATATGACAGACAAATAGAGATAGACAGGGTATGTACACGCATACAATCACACTTTGTGTTATGTCATCACCACCGCGGCAACCTTATGGGTTGCTTCAGCCACTTTTGAGCACATATTATCAGCCTGTAAATTCTGAGCCGATTCAAAAAGTTCAAAAGAAAGATATGTTTCTAGATCTGCAGTTCAAAGTGGGTCACCAGGTAAACCATATGCGGCACAAATGGATGTCTGCCCTATCCCGTACGTATGCAGGTGCCCAATTACGCTTGATCCAAACCACCAAGAGACCAGTTCTGCATAATCGTGAACGCAGTTTCTCTGACCATTCTGACTCTCACGTGGTCTATCAGTTCATTCGCAGTGACGTCTACATAGGCAGGACAGATCGACAACTATTTCAGTGAGTGGCAGAACTCGCTCTGAACTGGTTAAAACAACTTATGAAACGACAATCTCGCATTTTTAAATCCGTTGCCCAAAACCCCGCATCATCGATTGCCAGACACCTCATGATAACAGGTTACCAAGCTGACCGACTACACTCATCCGAAAGATTGTTACACAATCAGAGCCCGAAGGTATGTTGATCAGAATTTACAAGCTGATACTATGTGCTCAAAAGTGGCTGAAGCAACCCATAGGGTTGTCATGGTGGTGATGATAAAACACGAGGTATGAGTGTGCATACCCTGTCTATCTCTATTTGTCTGCCATGTATAACTTGTGTGTCCTATGTTTGCGACTGATGAGAGTGAACGAAATGTTAACATATAATATAAAAATATTTCGCGGTGCGTAAACGACACTTATACCTGGTGTAAACAGTATCGAATTTCGTTCACTCTTCAGGTTAGCTTAGGCCATTTCCAAACAGCTAGCCGAAAGTTCCATCTGAATGCGAAGGCTGCGATCAAATGTGAGTGGCACACGAATTGAAATAACGGATCCAACATCCAAACAAAAGCACACGAAATGGACTACTGGAAATTTGGCAGTAGTGTAAATAATTCATCGCAACAAATCAACACCGGAAAGCAGTTGTCGGCGGCCTAGGCCACTTTTGAGTGGCGTTGGGAGTTTCTTTAAATGAGCTTACTTCAGTTCAAACCACGTGTTTGAATTCATGGGAAATAAGGTTGTACCTGGTGGCGCTAGTCATAAGCTTGGTAAAGAACACGTATGACGCACTGGGATTGATACCCTGAACATCTTGATAATGTTCATGAGTTTCATGGAGATTTTCATCGTTAGTTGAAAATGTAGTGGTAGTCTTCATTGTAATTACGAACAGTTACTGCCAGCGATCAGACAGTTGCTCAGTTAGCTGTGAACCTTATCACCAAAATGGCATCTAACGACAAGTTTAGTAAATAAAATCACGAAACATGAAGATCCTCACTATTTTGTTGGGTGAAGTGATTGGATACTCAAACCCCGTTGGGGACTATATGAATACTGAAATCACTGGTTGGAAATGATGTGCGAACTTAGTCGGCATGGTATTGGATTCGGCTGAGCATCGACTAAAAAATTCACGTAAATGAACGCGAGTAGCTTAAAGTCATGTAGGTCTACAGTAGAATTGTCAAAACAATGCAGTTTTCATGCAGCCATTACAGTTTTGTGTAACAGTTGCTTGAACTGACTCACCGGTGGAAGATGCCTGTTGTAGGCTTTTTCAATGCTTGATGGCACAATGTTACCGTGGACATGCATAATCACACTAAAATTTCGTCCGTGCTGTACTCACTGAGCCGTCTCAAACGAGGGTGGTTCTGTGTTTGATGAAGGATTTCCAGACAGCGTTAAGTCATCTGTTACCACGTTTGATCCTGATCTAGGTGGTTTTGGGTCAGTACAGATGTTAAACACCATTAAGGAATCCAGCTGGTGCACCGGTTGTAGAAGTTGCATACCCAATGGAATTGTGCAGAGCCTGTATAAGCATGCCAGTATATCGGTGCGTGCTAGGGAATTCGTAGATGTAAAATTGTTTAGTCAGGGATATAATTAACATACCTTACCGAAATTATTGCACACTAATTATTGTTGGCTATTCGGTTGGGCCTTCCGATATTCTTTGTAATAAAACTGTTATCACCACTGTTATAAACCCTCGAAAGAATACACCGGTTCGTACACGGTATGATAGAAATCGGATTCTCATCCTCGTAATAATTAACACGGAAAATCTTGGTCCCTAAAATAACGTCACTGTCCTCGTTAATCACGCCCGAAACAAACCAAAAGATGGGTGTAAAAAGCAAACTTTGTTTGGTTCCAATAACGTTTGCGATAAGAAGGAAACTACAAAGTTGAATAGCGACCTCCTAATAATCTCGAATCAGAAAATCGAAGGACAGTTGCTAAAAACTAGTAGTTAAGGTCACTAATCCACCGATGAGCACAGCGGGATACAAGCCGAACAGGTAAAAATTATCGAAGATTACCACTCAACTGTTCACGACAGTTCCGTTCATTTTGATTAGATGGAACCGTTTTCTCGGGGAAGGAGGCGGTTTTGGACGGAAGAATGGACTCATTCACATTATCTTGTTTGTGAGTACATATATCCCCTGTGTGAAAACAGACAGACATCCGGTGTTTCGTCCTTGTTCGTTGGATCGATCGGATCCAACAAGTTGTTCCAAAATGAAAAAAAATCGCAGCTTATGCATATATATCCATAAAATCCAACCAAAGCAAACATAGTGTGGTGTTGATTTGGACGTCACATTAACCACAGTCAAACGGTGGGTTAGCATTCCGATCACACAATTCACGTCCAAATATCAAAGACCTTCCTAGACCCCCTCACAAATATGTACATCATGCTGCCCTTTGTAGGCTAACTAGTTTTGGCGGGCAGATGTTTGCTTTTTACAAATACCCACTTGTTTCGGTTAATGCTGGAGAAACGACTGTTCCAAACAGTTAGCATATTGTTCAGCTTGTCTCCTGTGAGAGTATTGCAATTTCAACGAGTATATGAACTGAACCTTGCAAAATAAACACCAGTTAATCGCCGAAGCATTTCGGATAATTGAGAATCCTATCAAATGGAAACCTGGAATTAGTCTATATAAAGTTCAGTAAATGTAATCTAACAACGCTGAGCAATAAACATGTTGAACGCTCATGAGTCTTGAGCGGATACATAAATTACTCAAGTTTCATCCAACTTCTCTATAAAACACTAACTAATGCTAGTTTTAAGCAATTTTGAAAACAAAAGCTGCAATTCCGTTTCTTGATGTTCGGTTATCGACTGGAACTCTTACAGCATTCTACCGGTTGGGAGTTAAACTGATATTCGAGTTGACCAGTGAGACTAACACATTTGTGGCATTATTGATTAGAAATCACCGATCCTTTGAAAGAAAAGAAAGTACGAAAAATTTATTAAGCATAAAAGTGTGCTTTCTTATTGATATCAACATACACACTGAAATGATGTATAGAAACCCGCGTTTAACATGACTAAATTCCGTTGTTAGGACGACTATAGATGTTCGCTAGTGCAACAGGACACTGGGATGACTTCTATCATTGTCCCTATCAAGCAGGCCTGAAATTCGCAACGAACACGGTGGTCACAGGAGGGTGGCAAAAGATGGAGATACTACACTATTATTTACACATTTTATCATTGAGGGTCTTGCAATTTTGTGACGACTAACGATATGTCCTTCTTTGCTGGAGAGCACGCGCAGGCATTATTGTCAGGAAAATACATGACAATATGCAGGGGCAACCGGCACCTCGAATTTTCCTCTTTTACGCCGACATTGCAGAAGCGCCGCTAGGTTCAAATTAATTTTTAGGAATCGCTACATTAAACGTAGTATTGTCATAGCCACTGGTTTTTCGTTTGCCTGTATGGCATGGCTCGAACTCATCAATCGCAATTCACAAACCCAAGCCGGAAGTGTTCAGTACTGTCAGCTTTGCCTCATCCGTTATTTATATCATTAAAACAATATCACCATTGATAAGCGTACAGAACATTAAACTTGCCAGTCACGAACTACTACAGCAGCCTGATCCAATGTTGTGCCGCACATCGTTTTCCTTCCTTCTTTACCACATTAATATGTCGTCGTCCCTCTGACACTAGTAGCCGACGCACACAGTCTTCTACGTAGGTAAACCTCACAACCGGTCTGTAACGGTTATTTTACATCATCTGGTATTATCATGCCCATTGTTTGACACGGTCATTTCAATTCATTTAAGCTCTGTTACGTAACACAACAATGTGAACGACACGGCACTACTGGACACACCGTAATATACACACAATCCTGTCTCTAACACTGACTATTCTATCTGGTTGTACAGTTTACAAGGAACACTATTTGTTCTATCAACACAAAATCGAACACACGTTTCTCGTTACATGTGAGTGTCTACATTCCATCGTCAGATTTCATTTATCGGCACGACTATTAAATGTACACACCGAGTACACCGTCCCCTGATGTTAGGCATTCTAGGTTACTAGTTACCACATTTATTCTCTAAACCTTTGTGAACAGTACGGCCTCGATACGTCAACCACGCAGTAGAGGGAAAATCAGCAGTGTGATTGTGGATAAGCGTTCGGACATATGTGCATGGAAGTCGATATGGGTTGGAATCTGATAGTTTGGGTGTACATAGCAGGATTGCTATTACAGTCCAGGAGCTTGTGTTCTTTAGCCTGGAAGCAGTTCCTTGTGAACTGTGGTTTTTGGAGTACCGGTCGCTTAATCGGAGGATAATATCACAACGGTCAATTGTTCTCACAACTTACGTGTACACAGTCATTATTAGTGAGTTACAAAACAGGATATTGGTTGAAAAGTATTTTCAAGAAGATGGTATGGGATCCAAAAATTCATGGGAAGTTTATAGACGGCAGAAAGTTGACAGTGCTTATTTACATGTGAGTAGTCTGCGTTAGACGATTTAGCAAGAAAGGAGAAATCGATATACATCTTCAGGAGTTTGGCAGGAATAAGTCTACAAATGATATGAAACGAGAAAAAACTGAACGAAAAAGAGTCCTCAACCATAGTATTTCAAGAATACTTTGGCGTTCAACAAAAAAACCGGACTAGTAAGTAACAGATTGTGCACAAATTCACCACAACACAGTGATTCCGATGGGTAAAGAACTTAGTTTTGTGTCCGGAATATTTGTGTCAACTCTATGTCTGAATTAGTTCATTGATGACGCTGTTGCGACAGACACTAAGAAGTCTTAAATTGGACACATGCGGAGGCCGAAAGTGTTCTTTCTACAAATCAGACGGCAGAAGTGATGTTGCAGATTTATCAAGTTCCTCTTAAAAACATTTTATAGACAATGACGATGTTGTACCTTTTTAGTAACACCGATGTCTTTCACGAGGTAAGTTTGGACGGCCAGTTCAAGACGAGGGCTTCCTATCAAATTGAACATGTTGAGAAAATAATGAATAGGTCAAAGAATGCTGCTTCCGTGAACAATTTTTATTTTACAGGATCTCACTTGAGACTTCTTGCTATTAACCACTGTCGGTCATCGACTGATACTTGTTTACAATGATAGAATGGTGGACCGGATAAATCACCAAATAACGCGACCACGATCGAATCTACTCACTGATCGGATGAAACTCCGGAAATGAATGCAAACAAACGATGAGATGACGCATTCCAGGAGCATTTAAATCAGAGTTTTTACCGTCCATTCGCAAGTAAATGATGTATCCGAAATTATGGTTTATTCGAAGAAAGGGGTGCTGCAAAGCAAATGTGTGGTTAATCGGCCGACACTTATAATGGAACAAAGCTATGAAGACAGATTATAACTGATTACGCGTCTTTGAATCGTAATGAGCAACTAGACTACATGTAACCGCGATCGGTTGCATAGTCCCGGTTCAGAAACAGATAGAGAAACCATGCTCTTCAACACCAACACCATATCCCTCATCACGCAACCACTAGCAGTGTAGATTATCAATGTTGAACAGGATTGCAACGTGAGTTTGTACATGGTCAAGTTGTTCAAACCAACTCAAAGACATTCGCGTTATTCCCAGTTCAACACACCGAACTGAAGTTGGCGCGACTGCGGGGTTATCCAACAGTGCTTCGCGAGCACTAGTTCACCCAGTTAGTATATTTTCTGCAAGATATTTCTCCGGAAGACCAGCTTAATCGACACAACTTGGTTTTGATCTGCAATGCATTCAAAACGTAATTCTGACAAACGTGTTGAACATCGCAGAAAAATCTACAGGGATATGCAGACGTTATAATCGACGGGTGCAGAGTACAAATGAATCGAAGCGTCAACTAATTCACCAAATCTGATAATCGTAAGATAACCATTAAAACCAGAGAGCTACGGAGCCTAAATCGTTCAGAAGCATGCTTGATAGTGTGCGGCATAAAGGTCAGGTTCTTTGTCGAAGAAAATATATTTCAGTGGAAGTCAAGAGAATCAATGTATTCAGGGGATGAGGGACAAATCACACAACTATTTCTTGATAATTTGTATCACATCATGTTGGTGCATTGTGTGATTCAAGCCAACGTGCTGTGGACTGAACTTCACGCTGGTGCCCTGAAAAAAAAAGAATAGGATGAAATAGTGAGGTTGTGTATAACATGAATGACAGTATTTGTGTGCGAACATGTGGCAATATTTTGGCACTAATAGTCTTACACATCGGGTTAGGGCTTAGATACAGTAGATGGGTCAGCAAATAACGTCAGAAAGCGCTGGACCCAGTTCACTTTGCCTATTACAACTGTGAATGGGTTAACCACCACTCCTTACAAGGAAGTTAGCCTGATTTCTTGGATGGACAGGAAACGGTCAACATAAATGATGCTTATTTAATGACCCGTTTGCCTACACGACCTGCTCCGTCGATCAAAAGGGAAACCGAAAGATCGTCTCCTCTAAGGGATCTCCCATTCGATGAACTTCAGAACGCGGATGTGACGATTCTCAAAAGGGGATCACCGGGAAATAGAACAAAAACCTGGAAAGCGCGGACAACCCTAAACAATCAGATAGTTACTTGGCTGGATGACTAGTTGCCTTCTCCAAAAAAAGCATGGCATTCACGAATTGCCCGTGTCATGATGAAACTAATCTAACAGATATGATTACAAGCTTATACGATGAAGAGTTCAGCGACACCATAACATCCAAATCCTTCTTATCACAAGAAGATCTAACAGTCTTGTCGATTGTGCGTAGATAGGTGAAGCTAGTCGAGGAATACTATGAAACCCATCTTCCATAGCTGAATGAAATAACTAGTCAATGACGTCAGGAAAGTTGTCATATCTGAGTAAAATTTCTACGTGAGGAAATCTTACCTTGGCGGTATAGGACTATCATTGAGAATCAGACCGACAAAGGTTATGTGGAAGAGGTTCATCAACACCAGCTGGAATGAGGTTGCAAGTATTTACTGCAACATTCCGTGATGAACCCTCAAAGGCCGGGAAAAGTGTGAATTGCTTTGATTACCCACCAAATTTTCAGGGGCACTCACTGAACGACAGACTCAAGGTCCGAGCGTGACCGCTAAACGTCACTTAGGTTTCGTACTACTACTGTTGTTGCGGCAATCATTGAGGAAAGGTTTTTGCAAGTGGGAATAACAGAGAGGGATCGCGGAGCGTTCAGTATCTTCTGATGGGCGGATGGCGATTTGAACGAGCACCCAACCGAGTATCAAATGAGAGCGCATCCATGTGGAGCTATCTCTCCGTTCTGTGCTAACTTCGCGTTACGCAAAACAGTCAATGTTTAAAGTCACTTTTGTGACGAACAGTGTAGTGAGGGATAACTTCTAGACCACATCATTGTGAGAAGTTGATATCGCCAAGCGCTTCGTGAAATAAATTTATGATCTGTCTCCGAAAGGGGGCTTTCGGCTGAGAAAGTGGATCTCAAACAGTACGGAAGTGTAGAACTCATCGCGTAAAATTCGGGCTGAACTCTTACCGTTTGGACGTGCCTTGGGCGTTTAGTGGAATGCAGAAACGGATTCTTTTGCCCTGAGTTTCCCCTGATCAGATAAACCAATTATCAGGTGAGACATGTTATCATGCCTATCCACTTCGTACGACTGCCTAGGGTTTGGTTCATCGTGTCTGCTGTGCCCGGAAAACGTCTAATGTCTCAGTAAGGCCTGGGCTGGGATGAACCCGTTAACGATGAGAGTCAATGTAAGTGGGAAGATTGGTACGGTGGCTTGCGTAATCTAGGCGATCTGCGTGCTCCTCACTATATTAGATATGGTAAAACCGTCGATCAAGAGGATGCGGAATTGCACATGTTTTGTGATGTTTCGTGGCTTGTGTGTGCATTTGTACGGCAAACGGGGAGCAGTATTTATCAATTTTACTTGCTAAGGCCAACGTAGTTTCATTGAAATTCATCTCCATTCTTCGACTAGAATTGGTTGTTACTGTTCTGGCAATCCATGTTTACAAACCTGTGACTACTAGTCTAGAGGTAGTGTTCAAACGGACATATTTTTGGACACAATTCGTCACTGCAGACAAAGAACTCAAAAGATGGATGAATAGTTTGGATTATGACTCCAACAACAACCAACTGGCGCAACGGTACATCTAACAGAATCATGATCTTGTGTACTCTCTTTGGTGAAGTGAAAACAATAGTAAGTGATAGGCCGATAGTGCCTGTTAGCTGTGATGTTTGAAATGAGCTGTCATTGTCGCCTAATGATTTCTTGTTCTAATGAGATAATTCTGGATTTCGTCTCGATCAGACGAAAGTAAAGTTGTTTAAAAAACGACGAGAGCAAACTAATCATCTGGCTAAACTCTCCTGGAATCGCTGGACAAAACAGTACTCCCAACAGGGCAGAACCACATAAAGAACGCAGTTCCCATCCCAGAGATAGTGTACTGATAAATCCTGGACCCCTGCAAAGAAGTGCTTGCTTTGAAATATGGTAATGCTGGTGAAGATAATTCACTGAGAACTGCTGACGAAGTTCGGTGAAATAAAACGAGATATCACGTGTTTGTCTTCTGGAAACAGTGACACAGTCGGGATGAGTGCAACCGGCATGCAAACCGTAGGGTGAGAGTCACGGAAAAAGGTTTGTGCCTAAACTTGCTTCTCAATGTCAACAATTCAAAAAGTGAGTCATGGAAAACGGCTCCCACTATACTGAGGTCCCGTTGGGTTCGGTGTCGTGTGCTAAGCCTGATATACTCTAGGTTTGCCGTATGCTTGCCTAGTACATGAACAGGTAAGAGAAGTAGAGCACAATGGAACCCTTAGTCTATGGGTGTGCTTGAGTTGTGTTTGAATTTTGTGGGCTGATGTATCGACTTTTGCAGTTCAAACGTGAAAATCCGATCTAACACCATTTCTCCCAAGCGTTCTCCCGTGTATATTTTACCTCTCCTTTTGTTAACAGTTATTTGGACCTTAACCCAGATGTTTTTGTCTTACCGTGTCAGTTTGACATTTATGCAAATAGCGAGTTGCTGATTATTGTAACTTGCTAAAGTGGTGCTTTCACTACCCCCTTGTTGCCCATTTCAGTTTCTTTGTTCTCAACTTCATGATCTCTGTTGGGTACGTGCGTCAAACTATGTGATTATCACTTACCTTTAGCTTGATCGACATCAAATTTTAAATCGTTTCTCAAGAACGATCTGCCAATCTAAGCCGTTGAGGTTGTCTACTTATTAACTGTGTTAAGTTGTTCAGTAGAACCGTGGCATTGTGATTCAACTTTGTATTGATTATTCAGCATGATTGGTTTATCGCTGCAAACTCTCTTCAACTTCTTCGTAGAAGATCGCACAAAAGATAGCAACCGTTAGATAAAGCAAAATCTAACGTACGTCTTCTGGATACTACTATCAAACTGCACCAATGCTAACATACTAGACTTTAAAAGTAAATAAACGAGACACAGAGCCGAAAAAAACGTGGAAGCTATAGTTGACTGGTTGCTTAAATTTCTGCTTCGAAACGTGTTGCCCTCTAAAAACTTCGTAGAAAGAAAGAAAAGGCCTATAAACAGAAAGATTACTCATCAGTCAAATGTACTTCAAAGTACACCAGAGGCGAGTTAAATCGTTCAAATTCGGTTTATCCCAGCATATTACTTAGCGATAAAAGCTACTGAGAGGTCTGGTAAAACATGAAAAGGTTGTGTAGATTAAATACTGTTGCCAAAGAACCAGTTATCGACGTAAATTTAGCAGCAAAAAGGATAATTTCTTCTAAGTTACTGCAGGGTCCTCATTTCCCACCGATTTGCCAGCTATAATTGAAGATTCGGTTGTTTTCAAATGACATCCCTGTGAAATGCAGCAAGCGGATCTGCGCTTAACACCGATCGTTCTTATGGAATGTGTTAAACTACTTATGTCTACTTCCAACTGAGTTATTCATTCACTGCAAACAATGCAAAGTTGCCGGCTGTTGAAGGGCGACAAGCATCACACCAATCCCTAAGAAGGAACGATCGAATTTCATCTGATTTCACGCACATCTTCGGCACTGAAAGCTTTGGAAAAACTCATTCTTATCCGAACGGCACCTCGAGTAAGCATAACGGATTTTAGTCAGTCTGCCTATTGTCATTCTCAATCAACCTTGGAGGTTCGCACTTGTTCACTTCATTTAATTTTACCGCCGCTGGATAGGAATTCATAAGTTGTCCAAATATATTTCTTGGACTACAGCGAAGCGTCTGAAAGCATTACAAGAGAGGCGTTAATTTAAGTTCATAAAGCATGGAGTTTAAGCTTCAATTATGGAACTCTTGCGCGACTAGCCTACAAATCGAAATCAATTTGCTCAATTCGGTGCTCAAGCCTGACCACCATTCATCACTAGCTCTGGTGTTCTACAGTGTGCAGTCCTCTCTCTATACTTACTTTCACTTTATATCACTTCCGTGTCAGTTGACAACCACATATTTGCAATCAAATATGCAAATGTGGTGTGGGACATCAAATACTTAACCAGATTTTCTTCAATCGCCTTGTTGGACAGTTTATCCGAGTTGGTCAAAGTTTTACGGTTTGTCCCTTAACATTGGTTCATGAGAGAGCCAACATGAGAAACTTTCTAATACATGTTCCTATTTTAATGTAAATAATGAGCTCTTACATCAACTGCTTTCTGCTAAATATTTAGTAATAACGTTGAGTAACATGACATGATGACTTCATGCTATTGATGTTTTAAACAATCCGAAAACTTGTCTTGGATCCGGCACTAAAATTCCCCTTCCATTCTAATCATCATCATGAAAGCCATGAGCTTGACCAAAAGGTACTGTGGCCCGGGCCGCCGCTCACCTCAACAGTGACGTGCAATATCCTAGAAGAAAACGTTGCTAAGAAGGTTGACAATTAATAAAAGAAGACTAGGCGGAAGAACTAGAAATGGTATGGATACAGGGACGCCATTGACTGCGACACATCGCCATCTCGGATAGCGTCTCTAACCAACGGTTTGAGTGATCACGAGGACCTCATCCAGGCAGGCTACACCTACCCACTCTGCTCAATGGAACAGTCAGGGTCTTCATATTTCGTGACCACGTTGTTGTTTGACCACCATGCGACTTTACCCAACTGTTGTTGGTCTCACCTTATAATACCCGGTAAGGTAAACGATCAGATGGCATACGAAGTACGTGACCCAACCAACGCAAGCTGTGTACCGTGATTAGTTGACCAGTTGATCGCGCATCCCGAACATTCCGGAATACGCGCTGGCGAACGGCCACATTGC